>JAQIXA010001572.1:0-23823 GCA_034699045.1 Nanhermannia cf. coronata Gr-Ori-00579
GGACGGACGGACGGACGGACGGACATGGCAAACGCTATAGCCCTTTTTCCCCATTTTCAATGGGTGCGGGCTAATAAGTGCTTACCCTCTACCTGACTCAATTAATAAAATTAAGTAAATGCTTACTTATAGTTTTAGAATAAATAGAATACCTACCTAATGAAATGAATAGTTTTTATCTAGTTATTTAGGTACCTAATACTAATACCTTAGTACCTAAGCTAGGTGGTCAATATAAAACACTTTTTCCTATGAGAAAATCAATAATTATTCCTTAAAAAAATATTTGGCTAACTTGTCATAATTTTAATTTATGGGAATAATTAATTAGATACAATAATCGAGTAGGTACCTAGTAGTCTAGTACCTACCCATATTTTAATATTTTAATCAATATAAAGCTTTTACTGTCCTTTACAGTTTACAGAACCCTACATACATTTTCTCGATAGGCACGGTATAATACATGACATGATGTATGATTTCAAACCTGACTAACTGATTGCCAGATTAGATTAAACAGAATTTGGTAGTTAAATTGAAATAAATACACTTAGGTAAGTGGGCGAAATTAAGTATTGCATCCTAATTCTACTCAAAAATATTAGTAAGTTATGAAGTAAAACTTAACGATGATAATAGTCAATAGTTATAGTTATCTTTTGATGAAATTGAAATACCTGCTGCTGTATGTTGATATTAACTCTGAAGAACGGGGATTAATTTCAGTTTTTCTTGATTAGGAAATAAAACCTGTCGAACGTTAAGATTTATTCTTGATTTTTCAATATATTTTTGATGCTGATTATTGGACCAATTATCCAAAATATATTGATCAATAGAAGGAATTTTACAATTTAGGAGTTTATCACAACATCTGTAATTTTCGAACTTTGACTTTTTCCTAGCTTGACCATTTACTTCTAGATTATTATCAATCCAAGGTTCTTCAGGGGTTTTTAAAATTTTAGGAACAGCATGATAAGATAAACGACTTTCACCAGACATTAGAACAATATCACCAGATCTTAATGTAACTGCCAAAGGTTCTATTTCCTTCGTTTGTCCTCCAATTAAAAATATTGCTGATTGTCCAAAACTATATAAATTAATAAAGATAATTAATAAAGGAATGAAACATATATTTAAAACATATATTTAAATACAAATTAAAGAACAAATTAAAGAATACCTAATTGAAAATAAAGGGGCACTTAAATCATCTTCGGAGCGGTCAACGTGACCAGATAAAGTTGAATCTAAATGATAATATCATTATCATTAATTAGTTTAATTAGCGTTTTAGTTTTATCATTAATTAATTAGCGTTTTAGTTTTTAAGAAAATACCTAAATGATAATAGTTCGCTATCGCTGCTTCAGCTTTAAAATCTAAAAATCCGAGTACATTTGCAATATATTTGGTCAGTTCAGCTAAATCATTAGGGAAATCACACTTGTAATTTTCGTCATAATGCTAAAATAAACGAAAAATAAAATAGTTTAAAATTAGGCAAAATGTAAAAATTAAAATGCACAGGTAAGCAATTTCCTTCTTACCTTCGTGTCCCAATTATGATGGAAACCTTAAATAGGACAAGAACAAATTACTAAACAATTTACTTAGAAAGCCTTATATTAATAATTTAAATCAGCTCTGAAATACCAAGTATTGATCATTATATAGCATATATTTATTATAAAAGTGAGATAAAAACTTCCTTTTAAGAGCTGAATTAAATGAACAGACTTAATTATAGGAAGTGTAATGTAATTACCAAACGTGGTCCATCTCAAGTCCTTTAAAAATTCCTTATCTTCGTGGCTCTTAATGTCATTTAATTTTAATGATTCCTCATTGGTATTTAGCTTGCTCTTCCTAACTAAATTTTCAATATTAGTAACATGTGGCGATTTCGGGTAGTCTTGTAGTGTCTTCAGGATCCAATATTTTTGTCCAAGTGTTGTAAATGGATTCTTTATAAAGTACAAACCTGCAATTTACAAAAAATAGAAATTATCATTAAAAATTGTCAAAAAAGAATAATTAAGTAATAAATAGTAGGTAGTACACTAATATAATTATCGCAAAATTCAGCTCTGAAAAACCATACTGTAACCTACTAATTAGTAGTAAAATACATATAGAATTCAAGCCAAAATTTGGTTTTTCAGAAAATAAAAACAACAAAAACTTGCTTTGCTTTAATAACCATGATTTTAAAATATTGGCTTACCTTTCGGGAAATTAAATTTATAGACAACCCAGGTTGATGGAGGTTTAAGCGAATAGCATGAATAGCAATATTGTTGATCAACAATTAAATTATCTTGATTCAAATAATGAACTCGTTCAAAATGTGGAGAATTATGGTCAATTTTTTCGGTATCAAAAATGTCTGGCGAAACTTGGTCAAATTTTACATTTTTATGAGATTTGTACCTTTTAAAACTCTCTTTAAATAAATCCATGGGCTAATTGGCTCAATTAACTTTACATTTATCTAAATTACAATTAAATTAGGTAAAGGTTAAGCCGTATAAATTAAATAAAAATAAATTAGGTATTTAGTATTTTTAAAAAAATACATAGTTCAAATATAGAATATCTAAACGATCAAAGTTTAGGTAGGCGAATTTGGTCATTTATTTTGAGGAAATTGAGATATTTTTTTTATTAAACTTTTCATCGATTCGATAATCCGATTTCGGAAGTATAGTAAGTAATTACAAAAAATGATTAAAATGTTACAAAAATTACGCTTATCGAAAACAACACTACAAAAATTATTAAGTATTAATTTGGAATTTGACCTAGGTAATTGATCTAATCCTAAGCCTAAGCTAATTGAAAATTGGCAAAAAATAAAAATAAGTTGGATCTGTAATTAATAAATTTAAAGAATAATTTTAAATATAGTTAAAAAATTATACATTTTTTCGCTTTAACATTAAAAAAAATAAAAATGGCAAAAAAAAACTAATTAAAATGATGATTTGAGTTTGAACTTGAATTTGGCAAATTGGCATTGGCATCATTACTTGACGTATTAATACTTGGTATAAGGTTAATCAATATCAATTACTCCTTTAATAAAATATTGCAGAGTAATCTCATTGAAAAAATAAAATAGATGAAGCAATCTCTTGTTGTATAAACCTAGTTTGTAAAAAAATGCAAAGATTATAATTTGCTCGTAGGTAGTTAATTTAATAAAAGAATAGAATTATGCAACTTACTGCAAATGAACTTTGTTGGTTTAAAATTGTCAGCTGGGAATAATGATTGGATGTGCTTGGTTTCAAATTCAATTGAATATTTTGTGAGAAGAGCTTCACGATCACGTTGGGAATCATCTAAAATATTAAAGATAGTTACATTTAATTTTAATATAATGCTAAAATGCAAAATAAGTTACATTTAAGGTTAAGGGTATGCTAATGAAATGAATCAAATCCATCGTGCAGTGTTAATTCTCGACTGGTTAAGATAAGTCCTAATAAGACTGCCTACCTGATTAAAATACAGTACAAAAATGTAGTACTTACCAACGTTGTAAACTCTCAAATCAGAATATTTAACAGCGGATTTGACGGTGTGCGAATCGACAAGAAAAACTAATTTTCCATTTTTGGATGCGATTACATTCATTCTTGTACCTAGATTTTTAAGCCTTTCTAAATTTTGTCGAATAGATTTGATTTCTGGCATTTCCAAACTCACCTGGTAGCAATTAACAATATTAGGTTATTACTAATTTACTAATTTAATACAAATAACAAATACTGAAGATTAATTTAAAAAATATTATGTATTACATCAAATTCAGGTAATTGTGGTTCGGTATAATCACTCCAACATCTTCTATGAATAATCCCAACATTCATATCATGGCTTACAGTTGATATTGTACTTTGTGCTTGCTAAATATATACAGAAGAAAGTGAATTAAACCATAATAATTTGCATAATGAGAACATAATAATTTCAATTAAAATTTTACCGTATCAATTTCGAATGAAAGACACGGAGTTCCCTTTCTTGTCAATTTAATCTTTAATGATATCACATTTGGATAAGTTTTGAGATAAACTTTGAAACAATTAGCCATCAATTCTATAATTTACAAAATAAGCATAATCATCATAAATCAAAAATAAATTTAAATAAGTAATCATCGTCATCGTCTGTTGTAGTTAACTCACCTGAAGTAATTTCAAGAAATATTTCATTATCATTAGCAGCCACACCTTGCATATTATATTCTCCAAAATAAGGTGATTTGGGGAATTCACACCAAGCATTTGCACCTTTCGTATGTTGGTCAGTTAAAATAAAGACCATTTTATCCGGGCAGATCCTGAGAGCATATTGCTTCGTTATTTTTGCTAACATTGTGACAATCTCTGTAAGAAATTATAATATGACATTAATTGACCTGTATATCGTGTAGTTGTATAGATGCTAATATTTTATGACCTACATAATAAAAAAGATGGTAATTTTCATTTAAGCAAATAATGGTAGTTTAGTACTTACGAGCTAAATGATGGATACCAGACGAATCAGTCAACTTGGCTCGAAACTTCATTGTACAATCGAATCTATCAAAAAAAGCTGATTAGTTAAGCTCTGAACTGATTGTACTACAATATAATACCTAATCTAATAATATTAAAACAAAAAAAACATAATTCATTATGGATATGAGAAAACAAATTTTATCCCCAACCCCAATATCACATGCATATAAAAATCGATATTCCGATATCAGGTATTTCAGAGCTGAACGTGAACGCTGAACTGAACTACTAAAAAATTAGACCCTAAATTGAATTTATTAAATTCTATATCTATAAATTAAGGCTGCTAACTTAACTACCTAGTTAGTGTTAGTTTTTTAAAATTTAAAATCTTACTTTACTTTTATGATTTTTGATTCCAAATCCAATTTACAAATTTAGTAAATGATTTATTACTAATTGATCACTATAATAAATTGCGGTGACCGACCGGGATGATGGATGGTAATGGTGACCCTTTGACCCTTTCAAAAACTAAAATTTTAAATCTCTTTTTTGTTGTTTTTATTTTGACTTTTGACAGACGAAAAAAAAATTTAGATTTCGATTTCGATTTCGATTCGAATTCGAATACGAAATTCGGCTTATTTCAAAAAAATCGTAGAAAAAGCTCACATTCATTCTATAGTAGTATTTCAATCTTAATTTCTATTTCTTACAGGGGTAAGTTTAGACCAAAAATAGGGTAAAATTCAACCAAAAACCAAACCAAAACCAAAATAGGGACGAAATTAAACTTCATTAAACAAGTTTACTTAAATATTTATTGAACTGACATTTTTTTCAGAAAATCTGTCAAAATTTTTGAGTGATTTGTTGAAGGTTTCGACAATACATTTTTTATAAAGTTTAAGCATTTTAAATGCATAATACAATACATACATACATTATGCGTTCAGCCTTCAGACATCAAACATCTTGTATCGTAAAATAATTCACAAGTTTTGATTAGAATATATCACAGGAGTTTTTAATTATGAGTTGACCACCATGTGCCACGGTGACGAAGAAATGGATCTGCAACTACAAACTATATATTATTGTTAAAATCCGACAAAATATCGTAAAGGATATATTTGAAAGATATTAGATTTGCTTAAATTGAAATCCATTAATAATTCCTCGATGCATTATCTTTTTCAATTTCAAATCTCTGCTGGGGTAATTACTAATAAATGATAAATTAAAACACGAAATCTACATTGTATTCGTTCATTCAAGTGGTAGAGATTTTACAGACACTTCCACTTCTTCTTATATCTACTCTTTCTTAAATCTTAAGACTTGAGGGGATACCAAAATGGGCAAAAGTTTTCAAAGAAATCTCTAAAACTTATAAGATAATTGACAAGAATTAGGGGGACTGGTGTTGGAGAGAAAGTGACAGTCTAATTGTCAATGTCAATGTCAAGTGACAAGTAAAATAAAATAGAGACATAGATATAAGATAGATAAGTATAAAATTGATAAAATTGAAATACTTTATCTTATCTCTACTCTACTATACTATTAGGTATAATGATACTATTCTGTGAGAAATATCTGAGAAATATGAACATCAAAAACTTTCACCCCCTCATTCTCTCATCTCAAAAAGTAAAACTTTACTTTTATTTCCAATCTTATAGAAATCCATTGTCATTTCCCATGGATAGTTATGATGATGCTTTATGGTATGGTATGCTTCGATTCATTTACAAATTTCATATTTCATATTATTTACTTATATAAAGAAACTTGTAGATATCCAGCAGCCAGTAGTGATTCAAATTTCTAGGAATCGAATTGAATGCACTTTTTCATACATCTATCTACTCTGTATTCGGTATATACCAATATGCATGGTACATTATTTCTTAAATTTATTTTTGTTTGAGTTTGAAAAGGTTTTTTCACTAGATTGGATTCACTTTGGGGAAAGTTGACGAAATTTCATTTTTTGGCAATTTATTACTAAATTGTCCATTGACAAAATGTCAAAATGTACTTATTCTGTACAAATCAGCTCCAAATTATACGGCATTTTGTCAGGTAACAATAAAAACATGCTTTTTGAAAAAAAAATGAGATTTTTGGTCACACGTAGATATATAAGATCAAAGTTACAATTCAGCTGGATCAATTTTTGAGAAATTTTGACATTTTTGGGTTTTTTGGCCGTATATTTATAAGGTCAAAAGTTCAGATTCAGAATTTAGGACCAATTTTTGAGAAAATTTTGACATTTTTGAGTTTTTTGGTCATATATTTTTAGGTCAAAAGTTTAGATTCAGAATTCAGGACCAATTTTTGAGAAATTTTTGACATTTTTTTGAACTTTTTGGTCCCAAAGTTATAAGCTAAAGTTTTTTGCCTGATCAAAAGTTCATGACAGTAATGAAAGGTTTTTATGAAATTTTTGGCATTTTTCTATATACCTTAGGTATATCGGTTAGAAATTAGAAATATTTCAAAATGTTTTGAAAAAAAATCGAATACATTTTTTGTATATTTTGAGTTTGACATTCTGAATTTCTGTATTTTTAGAATAAACCTAAAGATTATATTATGGATATATAGACTTAAATCCATGCTAAACTTACCGTGAACTCAAATTTTTCACTGTCCCCCAGAAAGATCTTGAGATTTCAGTTTTTTTTCATATATTTTCCAATATCTCGCATCATTGATTCAAAGAATTTTTTGGACAACTTGTCTCACAGTCTCACCCATTTATCCAATAACTATCTATATATCCAGATCCAGACAGAGATTTCCAGATTTCCAGATCTGATCAAAATTTTGTCACCTTCGATTCAAGTCAAATGCATTCATCTATTCATTCAACAGATTTTTTCCCTCAAAAAAACCATTTTCCATATGTCAAGAACAACTTATCTTACAAGTACATACAAGTAAGGTAGAGTACTACTTACTACTGATAGATAGTAATCTGATTCAGTAGAACAAGTACAGTAGACTGTAGACTACCCTACATAAATTTTTCATATTTCAAATAAATCAAATATAAGCTCGAGTTTTCTGCACCACAAACTTTTACTAGAACAAAAAAAAAGGAAATATTCAAACAAAGTTGAATCAAGGTCAAAGTTCAATATTTTAGACCTTACCTGAAATGAAAGTACTGGAAGTAGATAGGTAGGTAAATAAGCCCTAAATTATACGAAATGTCTTTCTTATTCGAATTTAATTTCCTTTGGGATATGACTTGAAGATAAGTGAAAGTAAAATTCTATAGTAGTAGAGTATGTACAATTATATTGCTTCATAATGCAGTGTAATTTCTCAATAAGGTAGCCTACCTTAATCAAATATTATCTTGAGAAAAGGGTTTTAATTCTAATAAAAGATGAAATATAATATAACAAAATAAACAAGTTTTATTCGAGTCTCATTCTATAAGATCGTATTTAAATATCAAAAGTTTATAAACTAACAGCTAATATGCATAATACAGATGCATATTTTAGCCTCAGCCTAAGTATAATCAAAATAAATGATTTCAAACCTAATTTTATCATTATCGTCTATTATGATCTAATCATATTAGAAAAACCTGATTTTGGTCTCGAATTACAAGTGAAAGCCTATGAAATTGAACCAAAGTCTTTTTAGAGCAGAATACTGACATTTTTAAGCTAATTGGTCATATAGGTACCTACTTACATAAAATAGTTTTTTACAATCACTTGAGAAAGATCTATAGTAGCACTAGCTTTCTCAAGGCGCTGTATAAAGAGGTCAGGCTGTATTTATGTACGGATAACGCCGTTATAAGGTTCATTTAGAATACATTTTCTCGTGCTGCAAATCAGAATTGTGAATAGAAAATTATAATATGTAGGTACATACATACGAGTACCTATATGTACTCGTATAAGGGTCAATATATTTGTACTTGTAGGTACTTGTAGGTGTGTGTACTGGTAAAATAAAAGTTAAACTAGTTTCCCTGTGAAAGGTGTCGTAATTGAAAATTTATGGTCAATAAAGGAAGTAGAGTGGATAGTAGAGTAGTACCTATATGTATTAGGTATATGAAAGCTAGGATTTCGAAATCTTCTCTCGAGTGCCAAAGTATTAAGAAAATTCTGAAACTCTTTCTTTTTGCTTTATTTTAACTTTCTTTAACTTTCTTCAGAATAAACTCCCTTTACTACATTATAATATACTTACTCAAGTATTCTTTTTTATCCTCGAAAATTCACATATAAATCACCCACATGACCAGCATAAATTCAGGTTAGAAAACATGTTTTCGAATATATTTTACTTAAAAAAAGACCATTGTCTTGCTTTATATATATACTTACTTAATGTAGATTGTACATACTTATGTATACCTGTAGGTACTTACATAATACAAATGTGTATCTACTCGTAGATACCTCAATAATCAAATCTGAAAATATCAAAGCCATTTTATAAAAAATCAATTTTGACCCTTTCAAAATATATCTAAAGTTCGTACTTCTTCTTTTTTTTATCTAAAATATCAATTTAGAAATCCTAGATTTCATAATTTAACCTATAAACTCGGAAACTAGGATTTCAAACTGAATATTGTGAGAGATGTGAGTTTATTTACGATTTCAAAATTATTAAGAAAATCTAGAAATTCAAGTTTTTGGCTAAACTGAAATTATGAGAAAAATTGAAAAATTATGTGATTATTTTGGACAAAATGTCCAGGATCTGTTTTTTTCTAATCTGTCCAAAGGTTATAGGCCATTTTTTTGCGAATTTTAAGACCTTATTGTAGTGTAGGGCTTGCCTTTTGAGTTTTTAGAAAAAAAGAGAATGAAATCTCAGTTTTTCGAGTAGAATATAATGAAGCTATTTCCGAGATGATATTGATGGATTTGGCGTTTTTTTCTTGTCAATGATTTATATCCAAGTAGGGTACTATACTAGTATATTACTGATAGCTTATACTTATATACAACTCAAACTTAAATCTAGTAAATGGGTATAAAGTACTGGTCATTTCTTCAGCTCTAATTCTAATGAATACTTACAAAATCTTGGGGAAAAAAGCCATTCCATTCTAGTGTAGAACCAGAATGATTTCCAAACATTTGAGATAGAGATAAAAAAAGTTAAAACTTTTAGCTATTTTAGAGTATATCTAAGTCTTAAGCCAAAGTTCAAATGACATTTGCCGACTCGACAATGACAAGGAAATTGTCATTAAAGATGGGAAAGGAGACTTGTCACGTTCTTCTCTAGAAAAAAAGCTCCAAAAAAATGATAAATAGTCAATGAGAATTGAGAATGATCGAATGACCAAAAGTAGTCTTTAATAATACAAGTAAAATAGTAGGTCTCTACATCAAGTCAAGTCAAGACAAGGATATAAAAAATCCATCAATTTTTGAGCTATTTTTGAGCAGAGAAAGTCATTTCTTTACAAATGAGATTGAGTGCTTGGTCTTAATACTAAATACATATATAGTTAGGCACAGTATATAGTACTTTTATACTTATACGATATAAATCATTCATTTTTTGGGGAAACAGAAAAAAGTCAAAAGTCAGATAAAAACCAGCAGGGGTTGAGCATAATATTATCGTTTAAGAGTAGGACTTAATCTACCCTCGAATTAAAATGATATTTGATGAAAATGATGTTAAATTCAGAGGTTGGTCTAACGAGGCTTATTTTACAGTGGGATATAATTATAATGAAATAAGCATTTAAACAGTTGCATTTCCCCTGTTTTAGAAACACGAAATTTTAGCTCGCATTAAAACGTAGCCTAAATCTACTCATTTCTATTTCAGTCAAAAGGATTTGCAAAAACTTAAAAACTAATTTAAGTTTAGGTTTACTCATGATTAGTGGGGTTTTCTGATTTTATTTATCTCTATTTGTAGAGATAAATAAACATGTAGATCAGCTTAATATGTAGAGTAGGTAATCCATAGGTACCGACCTACGATATTATTTTTTTAAATTATTAAAAAAATATCTAGGCATAAGGAAAGTGTCTAAACAAAAGCAAAGGACTTTGGACTTTGGAATTTAAATACGGAGTAGGGTATAAAAAAAATTTACGACGTTGAATATTTAAAATGTAAAATTCTTAAAAAAATATCTAAGAATATTATAAGGAAAGTGTCTAAACAAAAATAGCAAAGGACTTTGGAATTTAAATATAAAAAAATGATGATTTGTATATTTTGACCTTCAAATGAGTTGAATGAGTTTACTAAGGATAAGTACATACATAAGATCTCAACTCAAGTGTGTGTATACACATTCGTATATAATGACTTTTAAGATTAGACAAAAAAATTTTTTTTTTGATAATTCAACTTTAGTACTTGTTTAACGTTGTAGTATACCTACTGTATGTAGTAACACTGGAGTATTAAGTATTAGGTATACTACTATACTGGTCACTGGTCAATGATGCTGATTTTAAATGTACTATTTACAAACATATTTGAAGGTCAATAGATAAAGCCTCGGGTATGATACTAACAGGTATTTGCACCCTGTCCAGAATAAACATACATAATATATTATTTATTATGCACTTGTAATGTACCTAATCTGAAACATAAAATAGAAAAAGTACAAGTGACTGATTCTAATATAGTATGTAATAGTATAAAATTGAAATTACAATTTGATACATAAAACTCCATTTACTAACTCGAGGTACACGTCTCAAGTCCTGGTGAACAAAACTGAGATCTTAAATACTTTAAATACTACTTATTATTACTTATTGAATCCTACTAATTACAGATTAATTCATTAATAACCCATCAAAATATTTATACAGATACAGAGTAGGGTACCCTATTTGTTCTGAGAAAATATTAATAAAACAAATATGGATTTGTTTAACATTTTGAGTTTGGTCGCATTATTTTTAGTCAGTTTTATATTTTTACAAAATTTATTGAAAAGGCGAAATGAGCCCAAAAATTTTCCTCCAGGTAAAATAAAAATTTGTAAAAATCAATAACCTTATTATTATGATATTAAATCATTACATGATTGTAGGACCAAGGAGTTATATACCTTTTATTGGGTAAAATTTTTATTATACATAAGTAGTTACTTATACATTATTGATTGTATTTATTCATTTTATTTAAATATTTAAATGAATACAGAGATATGTTGAAAGTCGGCAAGAATCCACAATTATATTTTGCAGGATTATCGAAAGAATGGGGAGGTATATTTGGATTTGATATGGGTCCACAAAGGTCTCAAATAATTTAAAATTTGCTTAATAATACTTCTATAAAGACACAATAAATGTTGATAGTTTTTATTTTTAGAGTCGTTGTATTCAATGATTTCAAGATAATTAAAGATGCTTTATCTCGAGCGGAATTTAATGGCCGAACCTGTCAAGCTCTCAAACACAGGATGGCGGATATTAAAGGGAATATGGGTATTTTGTTTAACTCGACAACTCAAGTTTGGTTAGTAAAATTTAATTTTTGATCAAAAATGAAAATCATACATTTGGTGGCAAATTTTTGGCGAGGATTCGGGAAAACCTTAAATTCGCTTTAATTTTGAAATTCCAGTTTTTAAAAAAATTTAAATTCGGGTTTTGGTGATCCTAAGAGTTAAAATAAAACCCATGGTAGTAAATTCGAATTCTCCGTCATCAAAAACTCAGAGGATTATCAAAACCCTAATTTAAATTTAAAAAAAAACCTGTTTCAAAATTAAAGGTTCAAAATTTAAAGGTTACCCGAATCCTCGCCAATAAGTTTGAGAGCACATGTATGAATTAAAATGAAACCCAAATATATTATTAATGTCCCAAAAATTATATGATTATCGGCAAAAAATATCATAAAATTGATACCCTACTAAAATATTTTCAGGTCTGATCAACGTCGTTTCGCATTGAAAAATCTCCGCGACTTTGGTTATTATTATTATTATTATTTTTTCTGTATAAGAAAGTACATTGTTGATTGATTCACAGGTTTTGGAAAAGGATCAATCCAGAATTTGATGGAAGTGGAAATCAAAGATTTATTAGATCATTTTAAGAATGCAAAAGATGGCCGAATTATAATCGACCATGAATTTCAGGCCAGTGTTATGGGTTCCCTTTGTTCAATCCTGACTGGTGAACGGTATGAACTGAATGACCCAAAAATTCTCGATTTGTACAAAAGATTAACAGAGTAAGTAGGTATCTACAGAATATATGTTAGATTGGAATTTAATAAATTAATTGTAAATATTTCTAATTTTCTAAAATTTACAACCAGAGATGTTGAAGTTCTAATGTTACTCATATTCTACCCTTGGCTTTTTGCTCTGGCTAAAATATTTCCATCAATTCTTGGCGGTGGGGTTGTGAGATACCTTAAAAATTGCAAGTATGCTCTAGATTTTATGAAAGAACATCTTGAAGATCATAAGAAAGCCTATCAGGAAAATTCTGAAAGAGATTTTATCGATGTCTATTTAAAAGAAATTAATACTCAGAAGGATCCAAACTCGAGTTTTTATGGAAAAACCGGAGGTTTGATAAAAATTGTGGATACTTATTTTTAAATCAAATTATTGTAACTTGTTACCCTTTATAGAGGAAAATTTGCAAACCATTCTGCATGAATTGTTCATAGCGGGTAAGTTAATAAGGTTTTTTCTATTTACTATATGGCCAACCTATGGAAAGTGTAAGGTCAAGAGAGATACCTATCGAATCCTAATTTTCTTGTTTGTCTGGCTCTTTACAAAACCCAATTGACAGAACTTTTTTCGCAAGATTTTTTTAGTAAATATTTTCTAGTGGCGCACACTAACTTTTTTTTAATATGATAAGCGACAAATGCTTCAGAAGGCCAATTAAAATTACACTTTAACTACCTATACTAAAATGTAAATTGGAATCTTGGCTATCTAAAAAATACAATTACAACTTCTAAATAGTTAATTTCTCATGGGATGGGATGGGTTCACATTTTATGTCTAAAAATTGAGCTTAAGTAGTAGGATTCTATAATTTACTATTTATTTATTAGTACGTTTTTGTCCCTTAATTAGGTAGTAAATATGTACAATGTACCTAACATTTAAGTATGTATAAAATGATAATGATCATATTTCATGCAATTGTCATATTAATTTGTAAAACGAGAACTCGAGCACACCTTTTTTTATCTCAACAATTAACAATTCAATTCAATTGAGCTCTTGAAATGAAAATAAATCTCTAATTTTTTTTCCAGAAACATTAATTACTAATATATTCAGTTCAGTCAAAAGTCAAAGTCAAGATAAGGTTTAAAATGAGCAAACTCGATTTAAAATGTTGAAAATGTTAAGTACCTACTACTTATACTTGTAACTTGTATGACATGTTCTTGTATTATATACTTAGGTAATAAGAGGATTTCCAACTCATTTAAACAGCAAATTAGTACGAGATTCATGTCCTTGACAATTTGTCTTATTATCCTGACATTTTTGTACAAAAATACAAGTACCTACATAATATGCTAGAACATTATTGAATAGAGTACTCGTAGGTATATTCTGTAATAATAAGACAGGATCAAAGATTAGGCAAAAGATTAATTACAAGTCACATTAAACACGTGCCTTACTTGACGCTGCTCAGACCATTCTTACTATTAATATTAATGGGAGTTTAGCACGTGGATTTCATGAAAGTATTATGATAATTTTTACACATTTAAAGTCCCCAAAAAAGGACTATCGTAAAACGATAAATATATAGGTAGGGTACTATAATAGATTAACTAATTCTAATTATCAAATATTTCCTGAAAAATTTAATAATTTTTTTAAATGGCATTGATATTTTTATTTTTATTAGGTATACAAGTACATACTTGATTGGTGATTTGATAAATGCTAAATTGATAAAGTTATTAAAGTACCTACCTATATGATTAGATAAAGTAGGTAATATTATTTGATTTTTTTTATCAGAATCACGCAATCTGGATAATCTGGATACAATTAACAGTATCAATAATTGGTTATTAAATAGATTATATTCTTGGCAAATGTGATAGGACAAGAGAAAAGGGGACACTTTTACTTATTTTCTTAAAAAAATTCAAAATATTTACAAAAATGACTGAAAATGATTAAACTTTTAGGCCTTTTTTTTAGAATTTAGACTTTTTTAGAAGGTCTTTAGACTATCCCTTAAGCTAACTTTTTTGTCTTAAAATCTAAGACAAAATTAGTCTATATTAGTCAATCTCACTTTTTTAAAACTGAAATAATTGACAAATTAATGATCCTAGTAGGTACTCTGTACTTGTACAAATAGAGAAATGGAAAATACTTTGTATGTCCTGTTCATGATAGATATATCGTAGATATGTAAGTATCTGTATAAGGTAGAATTTAAATTTTAAGATCACTTTTTTTGTATAGTAGGTACTTCGTATATATCTCAAATCTTGAATTCTTGGCTAATGAATGTGTTTTAAGTCAAGTACTTAAGTAGTTTGGATTAAACTTAACGTTTATACAGAGCAGATAGCTTTCATTCAAAAGCATTAGCAATAATAATTATTGGCTCGAGAACATGTTAATGCCTCACCATAACCATTAAGTACCATACATTTTACAATATTTAAGTATCTTATACTTACTATACTATAGTACTCACTTACCATTTCAATTCGACAGCAAACAAAACAAATTACCAAAAAGTCATAAATAAAACGGTTGGTTTACCCAGAGAACTATAAAATCCTTACTTACTTATGTCATTAATTCTCATGTTCTCAAAACCACTATCTTATCTCTTGATACCTACTTATTTTTCAAATCTTATGACTTATGCCTAGGACCTAAACGTAGTAGTTTAACTTCATAAACTTAAGCAATTAGTAGCAGGTTTCGTTCTCCTTTTTAAAATCTTTTTAAAATCTTGACAATTCAAATATGGTCCATAAAATTCAAAACAGACCAATTTTGAACGAAAAATTCGGAAAAATAAATTGATTAAGGACCTCAATATTAATAGGTAGGGTACTTAAAGGTAGGTACTTAAATGTGATAGTACTTGAATAAAAGGGTCAATTTTACATCTAATTTTACATCTAATCTAATTATGTTACAGTCGTTATTTTTCCTTATTTTCTTATACTACTGTATAGATAAACCATGGTCTAAAGTGTCTAAATCTTCAGGTGACTGGATCCTTATTTTAATGGTTTATTTTATATGCGTGCAAAAACCTAATATATTTCTGTCTATATACAAGTCTAGACTTATCGATTGATTGCTTGATTTGACATTTTTATGCATTCTCAATAGCTTTAAATAAGCCAGGAGTCAGCAGGTTAAAAATACTTAAGTAGTAGATGAGCTTATAAAAGGATTATTAATTGCATAACATAGGTAGTACAAGAGAATCTCAAAATTAGAAGAGATATTCATGAGGTTGTAAGTACTACAAGATTACCTAGTCCTATTATTACAAGTTATAATAGAAGGTCAAAAGTGAGAAAAAAAACGTAAGATACTTATTCTGTTATAGGTACAAGTACGAGAGTTGAATTATAATTATTACAAGCAAAAAACTCCTATCTCTATTCTGACTTTTAGGTTTTAAAATTCTGCAGTATTATCCTCTAAAGATAAGTTCTATTCGATGGACTTATACCTAAATATCTAGGTATACTTAAGTATGGTTTGATGCTCGACTGGATCTTATACACAAGTATACCCATTTAATACTTGATAAATACAAAGACTTGGTACACATACTCCATTATATAATGTATATTCTATCTACAGTCAGTAGTATACCTACTGCTGTAGGTGCATGTGATGGTGATGGTGATGGTAAAGTCAGTTTCATATTACCAAAAGCCAAAATCCCATGGTATTACTACAGTGTAGAAATATATGGAAAAAACCATAACTATCAGTATACAATATACTGTTTGCAGGGGAGAATCAGAATAATGGATATTTCTATTACGTAAAGGTCTTTTCATACATGCATAGGATACACATAGGTACCCTACTTATAAAATTGTATATTATGGTCCATATACTTTAGCAGTTCAGAGTACTAGTAGTCAAAAGTACATTGGAAATTTGAATTTGAAGCTTTGGGTTCTCCGCTTCAGTTCATTCAAGCTCAATAGTTCATACTTGAAACAAGTACAGTTCATATCTCGAAAATATTCCTCAAAAAATCACAAGAACTGAGACTTTTGAAATACTTTTTAAAGACCTAGTGAAATTATTCATAGAAATGGACATGTCCAGGTCCTGACACCATTAGTGTCCATTTAAGTTCATTTTTTCTAAATACCCTAACTTATACTGCAGTACCATAGAGCCTAGTATAGTACAATAGTTCTAAATTACAGGAAAAAATTTATTGTATTTTGGCGATCTTTGTGTTTGATTTGTAATTTGTGGTCTACTACTTGTAGTATCAGTAGATATCTTGCTGGGGGTAAAAGTGGTTTCATTTTTTTGCGAGATTTTTTTTACATGTGCCATAATAATGTCTAAGGGACTTTCTCAATTTTTTAAAATCTTGTAACTAAAAGACTATTTACAACCAGGATACACATAGTACAAGTGCTCTCTTATAAATCATTTCTAATCAAGTAAATATAGAATATTACAGAGTATTATTTTTAAGTGATTTGATGTGATTTTTATGGGTTTTTTTATTCTTGTTTTTTTATAGCCAAAAGGTGTATTTCAAATGGAATGTGAGGTTTCACATCGAACAAATGGGAATTCACCAGGGTCGAAAAGCTCGCCAGCCGCCTCAGCCGGCTCGACAAAATCTCAACTTCATGTCGAATTCATCGATAATGGAGAAGTTAAGGAGAAAAGGGAGAAATACTTGACTGTAAGTTTCAATATTAATTTTCAAAAAAAATCTAATCTTCAAAAAGATCTTCAAAAAAAAGGGAAAATTAGTCGAAAATTTAGCCAAATTATGCCATATCACTTTTAAGATCATCGATTAACAACAGTATAAATAGGTTTTTTTAAAAGACAGTGTTCATAAAATCTACATTTTCAAAACACTTCAAGGAATGTCAAAATAGGCAAAATGCAATTAACTGAAATTGAATAAATTTGAGAAAATTCCAAAAATATTTCAACACTTGACCTACGAGTATAAGTTAAAATCTAAAATTTTATCGATTACTATTCTGTATTCTGTATGTTATGTATTATTATAAAATATCGTTAATGAATACTTATTTAAGATAGTATGATATCTTAAGTCAATGTAGGTATTGTGATTGTGACATTTGTGACTTGTGACCCTTTGTAGAATGATCATTTATGGTCAAAAGAATAGTTTTTACTCGAAAGAAAAGGAACCTAATGTAATTTTTTGGATTTTTTTAAAATCAGGCAAAGTATGGCTCCCATCAAATGTCTCTAATAAGGAAGCGACTTGCGGTCGAAATGTGGCTTTATGACGAACTTCAGAAACTCTTTGACACAGAGGTAAGAACCATTAAGCTAATTAATCACCTATATTTACATATTAATTACTATTATACTACATATCACTAGAGCTAATTAGGTAGTCAACTTTTCTCAAATTTTCACAAAAATTACAAGGATCATTTAAAAATATCAGCACTATCATACAGATAATATGATGTATCTACTTTAAAGTACCTGCATATTCTTATAATAGGCACTTAAAGGTACTTATACAGTATAGACACGATTACAAGTACGAGTATGTAAAGATTTATAGAAAAAATTAGGCCTATTTTATCGATTTTGCTATCAAATTAGGTATGTCTTTTTTAAGAGAATTTTTTGTTTTGAACTGCGACATTTTTCATAAGCTGAGAACAAAGAGAAATAGTTTACTTTTATTATGGATTTTTGATAGTCTATTCTTTTCTACTATAGTATTTAGTACTAGGTACTTTGGTATTTTGAAGTTTTTACCAACAATGACATTGACATTTTGCAAAACAGCTCGACTTTGACGTTTTCTCCTCTCCAGCAGGAATACTTTAATACCATTAAATTAGGTAGTAAAGTTTAAAAGTTTTGAAAAATAACTTTTAAGCAAATTGCGAATTTATAAATTGTACAGACCTAGCCTATTTAGTACCTATAAATATGTACAGTAGTCAACTAACTATAGGCATTTTTTATAAACTTATATACAAAAAGTAAAGTCGAATGATTACGAGTTTAAGGGTAAGGTTTACAAGATTATCCATCCATTTCGAATCTCTTTACGCTTTTGGGATTCAGGTAAAGTAGAATAAAGTGAAGAAGAATATCTGTTTTTTTTTCTATAAAATATATTGGGTACAGTCAGGCTTCTCTATAACGCCTCTAATTATGAATTATGAAATAATATTATGAATTATATATTATGAAAAATTCTAAATTTTTACTTAGGTTAGGCATCACTTTTTAAGCTTAGAAAATACGGATTAGGTCAGATAAGGTTCATAAATTGAATTTTTTACAATTTGTTAAAAGATGTATTTTATTTTGAAGCATTTTTATGACTATTTTTTAGGCATTTTAGAGTAAAATATCTGTATATTATTGTGGCTTTGCCTTTAAAAATACCCTTTATAGACAACATCTAGAGAAAGTAATTTTGATTGTTTAAGGACCTTAAATTAGGCACCCTTAAATTAAGGGTACCTACTTTATAGAGTTTTAAGTAATTTTGATTGTTTTCGAGTACTTTATAAAGAGTTTTCAGTCTAAATATTAGGTTTATAAAGAACTACATAATAATAGATAGTAGCTCGTTTATAGTTGACCGAATCTCTTGTAATGTAGCAAAAATAGTTAGAAAAAAAACTTTTAAAATAAAGTTTGAACCAAATCATAATTTCTTTGAGAGCAATCAACATCTGCTCACTACGAGTAGGGTACCCTAGTAGTTAGCAGAACTATACTGCATTTAAGTATTATCTGTTAAGCTGGCTTTCCTATTCAATTTACTCAAAAGTAATAGTTAGATAATAGATATAAAGTACAAATATGGGATTTATTAGACGTCTTAAAAGCTCTTTGTTAAGACCCTAGAGAAATGATACTCCTATACGAGTATAACTTGAAACTTGAGATGATCTAAAAGTTAGTAAAATTAAAATTGAGAACCAACACTTTGAACGTGTGTGATTATTCTGCTATAATTTAATTCAGCTACCACAATACAAAAAATATTTTATTTTATGATTACTCGAGTACTAACACTATTTGTATTAGGATTTTTTGAAGAAATGTGTATGGTTTATTAAAGACTAGACACTTGGGAACTTCATTTAGAACTAAAGTATGTCTTTTGAGTAAAATTTTATAGAATTTTTCATGAATTTAAGCGACTTAGGTCAAGTTAAGGGAAATTTTAAAGGAATTAAAGTCTATACAGATACAAGTATCTGTCATTAGTATTAGCAAGTGTTCGGTTTTCTACCAGCTGGTCATATTTTTGATTTCTTCCACTGACTGTCAGTTTATTTTATGATTAAAGAACTTTGAAAGTGATAAAGTTCAAGTTATTAAATGCTTATTAAAAATACCCCGTATTGCCCTACCATATCCATACTATACTGAATAACACTACTCCGTATATAGGTTCAATTATTATTTTATTTTATTCTATCTAACCTACCTATTATTTTTTTTATCGCAAGTTCATTTAATCATGTGATTCAAACTTCAATCTATTCGCAAGTTTAGCAAATAAAATCATAAACAGATACTTGTACGATGAAATCTCTCTATATAGCACTTAAAAATGAATCTAATACTAATAAGTACTTACCAAACCTAGCAAAATTTCCTTTCTAGATATATTTAAAATGAGTTTCTGTCATCTTTTACAGACTTAAATTTCTAAAACTAATAAGAATACACAAAGTAAATGCACTTTATTATTATTGAGCTTTATTCCAGATCAAAAAATATATGAATTTAAGCTAAAATTTTGCTAATTTTTTAACCAATAAAGTTAGTTATTTTATGTAAAAATGAATTTATACCGAGATTGTGTAAAAATTGCTATCAATTATGGTCGCTTTTTGATTTTAAAATGCGTTTACACGTAAGTACCTAATACCTACGGATATCAATAGGCCTTTTTGAGATATGTTTTATGACGCACTATAATCGTTGGACACAACTCAAATAAATGACTAATTTTAAAGTAAATACTCGTATATTAATGTATAATAAATCGTATATAGCCTGAATCTGAATATCTATTTAGAAACTAGGGGTAGGGTCATAAGGTGCTTATGCAAATTTTTTTTTTGCAAATTTGCGAGGTCGTAAATAAGTGCTTGGCAAATATTTAAATATTAGTAAAATCAGCAAATCCACAGAGTCGCAGTAGACTTTATGATTTAATATTTTTGAACAACTCACTTGCTTTTTACTTGGCATAAAATCTCAGGATTATAATAAGTAATACATAAGTAGTTAAGTATGTTTCATTTTGTAGTAATTTGCATTTTTCTCATCTCAAATAAGTATTATTTTAGTCCAAAATACCCGTTTTGCAAATCTCAAAGATCAGAAATCAAGTTTAGTCAAAATATCAAAAAAAACCTAACCTTTTCCTTATGCTCTTGGCCCTTAGAGATTCTGAATTCAGATTTGCAGTATTGATAATGTGGATTTAAAAATTATGGCAGGCTTTCGGCGAGCATTAATTCTACAATTTTTGCTAATAAATTTCAAATAAAAAAAAACTTAACTTGCAAATCTGAGTGCTCCAAGGGGGTGTTTTTTTTTGCTCAAAGGCTTAATAATCGTGACCGAGCTATGAACCTATGCAGATGCAGAAATATTTACTTATTATTATGTATACAGATACTTTGTCTTTATTGCCCTTTTAATTTGATACCAAAACCAAAATCAAGAATCCAACAAAGTTCAGATTCAGATTACTCTGCCTCTATTTTGAATCTAAAAATCGTTAAAATACGGCGATTAAAACCTAGACAGATAAATTTTAAATATCATTTTAATCTACTTTTGTTATCATATTATATACAAGCATCCTACCAATTGTAAATAAGCCTAGTTCAAAATCAAAAGCTCATTTAATCAACTACATAATATGATATGACTCATATTTATGAATATTTACTCTACTTATCTTTAAATTTATCAAATAGGCACGTAATATAATTGATAGGAAAGCTTTAAATGTCTGTAAATCCAATTTAAATAGATAAGGTATGGTATCTACTACCTCAAATTCTCAAAAAAATCTCAAAATTATCAAGAAAATTTGAGACAATACCTCAGATTTTAAACAAAACATGTCTGGCTGTGTCATAATTATTTTAAGTTGAGAACTAAGCAGATTTTTCTCCAAAAAGTTGACAATTTTTAAGGTGATTTGTCAAAATTTTGACAATTTGGATGTTTGGAAAGATTCCGTTTAGGTTTTGAGGCAAATTTCAACTTTTAAACTCAATTAATTCCTCCTCCTTTAATTTTAATATTTTTAAGGAGTGTCTTTTCAAGTTTAAACAAAAAGCATTTACACATATGTGCATGAGTATAGTACCATGGTACTAATGATACTCGTAGTCCAGCAAAAGCATTTACAATCCGACAGAATAGATTAGATAATCATAAATATGTTTTTTCTCTTAAAAATCTCCAAAGTTGTTGACTACTCGTACAGTAACAGTGTATTGAATACATAAGATTTAAGCATTACTTTACTAAAGCTAAGTGTATAGCAGAGGCTAAAGGTCACATAGCCATAAAATTAAACTGAGAAAAGTGATCATACAGTACTTATTATACTATAAAGATATTAAAAATCTTAAATTTTTTCAAATTTTTTCAACACGTGCTTTCCATCCCATTTAATTCCATACTATCAGTACCTACATATTACTACTAGGATGAATATAGTATAGTAGTAGATCTGTACTGGCACTGGTACTGGTAATATTACTTACCTACTAATTATTGAAGATATTTAACAGTAAATGTTATGTAAAAATTCTGCTGAATTTTGAACAAAGAGTTGTATTTTATAGTTTCAGGTAACAGAAAGTAATTATGTACCTTTATTAATTACAATATAGGTAGGTACACTGTACTCTAGCCTTTGTTCTTTACCTAAAGTTTTTTATCTTGTAAAATGCTTAAAAAGCTTAAAATGCATGAAATATAAGGATTCGAATCTCATTTTTTTCATAATTACAATATATGAGTATGAGTAGTAATAGTTGTATGTAGTAAGTAGTAGTAGTAGGTAATGATTAAGATTGAGATAGAATAATCTTACTTAATCATATTCTATGAATAATGTTTTAAAACGAACTTTTGAAGGAATTGAAATTATAATTATGGATCATCAGAAAAGCTCCAAAAAACCCAAGAAAAAATCTATACCTCTGCAAATATTTCCAAGGTCTGAAATTTTAAGAATGAATCTCATAACTCATAGGCTTTTGTAAAAATTAGTCGATATTTGATTTATCAGATTAATATCGAAATATCCATATTCGATCGATAATTTTATTGTAAATTATAATAAACTATCTATAAAAAAATTCTATTCAAATTCTGTTCAATTCTGTTCGATTTTGATTAAATATAAACGCGAGCTACAAAAGCAGAAGCTCCTGGATCGCCCATAAGATAACATGGGCCAGACAGTTGAAAAATTATTCTCATCACACCTTCGATAATTTTTATTATTTCAAGCAAAAAAAACCCAGTCTGATCCTGAGATCTTACTTGACTATATATACCTACTTACAGCTAGACTATTCTGTAAATACGTCCTTCAACTTTATCTTCATTTTTTCCAACTAAAAAGATGAGAAATATGATTCAAACCTGATGGAAACTGGATATAAATACTCATCTAAAGTAAAATTACTCAACCGAAATGTATCCTACAATCTACGAGTCTAAAAACTACCTACCTACCTACTACTAGTCTATAGGGAAATACAGAAAAAGTAATTTTTTAAAAGCCCGAGATAAATTATTCATTAAAATTTCATGATCAATTCATAACTTTTCTTATAAGTAACTACCATGTAGTCTGACATTTGTTGACAATCTTATAAACAAAAATTTGAAATATTGTACTTGGGTAGATAGTAGATACTTGTGACCATAATTGTGCGAGCGAAGCGAGCACCTACTATTCAACTTTGCTTGCACTTTGTCCGTCCGTCTGTCTGTCTGTCTGTCTGTATGTATGTTCGCGGCATAACTCGAAAACTACTTGACCTA
>JAQIXA010001573.1:0-23819 GCA_034699045.1 Nanhermannia cf. coronata Gr-Ori-00579
AAAAGGGGTCGAGAAATAAAATAGATTCCAAACACGAAAAATTTATACGAAAATACTTATGCACCAACCTGGTACATACTCGTATTACTACTGCATATCTGTACCTATACTTATATAATCTGATCATAAATTCCTTAAAAAAGTATAACTACACCATAAGATAAGATGCATGAGGTAGTTGTATAAGTAATACAAATCATTGAAGTATTCCCTAGTACATAGTATTAATACACATTAAAATAGCTAAATATTATAATTACCTATACTTATATGTACCGAGAAAGTAAGCGAAACTTTTTAACACTTAATAAAATTCAATAAATTAGAATGAAATTCAGATTCGAACCCTACATTTGAGAATTATACAGATAGAGATCGAATTATGAGCTCTTTGTTGGGGTTTGGGCATATAAAATTATAAATATAATATGCACCTTTATGTAGTCAGCACACATAGAATAAGAATAAGAATGAGAAAATATAGTCTATTCTTACCTTACCAAAGAATACTTAAGATGTATTTTTCTTAAATATCAGTAATAAGTTATTGTTATTATTAAGGCCACCGAAAAAGTGCTTTTCAAAATTTGAAATTGATACCTTTTTTCACTTTTGAAAAAGTGCTTTTTAGTGCTTTTTTTACTTTCAAAAAGTGCTGTTTTATGCTCAAATTATCTAAAATTAACTAATATTTGAGTATTTTTTTCGAATAGAAACAATTTGCAAAAGATTCTTTAATAAAAGAAGTAAATTCTCGCCAAGTACTACTTTTTTTAGCACAAAATATAACTAGGTAATTGGGTATTTATTTTATTTACTACAAATTACAAAATAATATTGATCTCGACGTTTTTAAAATGCTTGAGTATCTATCTAGATGTATTTACTAGATTTAGATAGGTAAATATATAAGATAAGATAAGATATGATAAGATTAAGATATACATAGATATTATGCATTAGAATAAATTATAAGGAACACTAGGTCAATAATTGATTAAAATTCAAATTTTTGAAAATAATATCTATATAATATTATTATGTAGATAGTAAGAATGTAAATAAGATTTAAATTCTATATATTATATAACTATTACCTACATTACTAACTATTATGCTACAACATGTACCTAACATGCAGAATTAATTAATATAGATCATAAAATGCGTTATTTTATAAAATACATAAATCATGACCATATGACTAGGACTACCTACCTAGGTATATAAGTAAGCAGTATTTTTGTAAATTTTTAAAATTTTGAATTTGAATACCATAATCATAATCCATTAATTTTGAATTTCTTATCGATGTAGAGCAACAGAAGGATCCAATACATTGACTGCATGATATGATATGATTCTGGAGGGTAATAAAAAAGTTTAAAAATTAAGAATAGGTATACCTAATTATTATAAATATAGTAGTTATATCTTGCATATTATAATGTGGTTAAATGTTTAGGCCTTAATATAGTATAGGCCTGATCGGATTTTTGAACAAGTATGATATAAAATGGGTAGAAAATTTAACAGAGATTGCGAATCTCAAAACCTTTTGATGCTAAAGATTACCAAAGGTTATGGGTCAATAATCTCAAAACATTTTTCAAGGGTAAAAAGAAATGAAATTGGGCAAAAAAATTTAACTCTTAAAATTTTTGTAAATTTTCTCCCATGGAAAACTGTTCAGTTCTTTGACCCACAAGTTTTGACCTGGTAATCTTACGATTAGAATCAAAAGGATTTGTGATCTTCGTTATATTTTCTATCTATTTGATATCTTACTTGTTTAAAAACCTGATCTGGTCTTTACTATATTAAGGTCTACACATTTTCGCCACATACTTTTTGGAACATGTTGTATAGATAAGGCTTTTTTATCATTAAAACATTACCTTTACACTTTAATCTAAATTATTATAATTTCTAAAACTTTAGCCATTTAAAATATAGTTAGATAGGTACCTTAATTTTTCCCAGCTGTTGAATTTTTCGGCTTCAGAGCAATCCTTCGAGAACGAGTACCAGAACTAGGACCAGAACCAGAACCAGAATCGGAATTTTCTTTTTGACCAAGAGAAGATCCATTTGTCTTGACTGCTAAAAAATTTAAAAAAATGGCTCCGTTTTAATCTCATCCTTTCCTTAATTTGATTGAATTTACCTCTATAATTTTGGTATCCAGCTTTACACTTGTATGAAATTAATTCAAAATTTGTTTTAGTTTAGTCTAGGTTAGATTAGGTTAGGTTGTATTGTGTTAGAATTTTTTTATATTGAGCAAAAATACAAAGGTTTTAAGATAAGACCAAAAATATAGGGGTAATTTCAACCAAAATAGGGATGAAATTAAAGTCATTTTAGAATCAAAATAATATAAATTATATACCTTTGTCCTCGAGGGTCATTCCTTGGATTTGGACTTGGAGGATCTTGACACTTTTCTTCAAGGTCTCACAAGTGACATCAAGATCATGGTAGAGAAACTTCAATTTTTGATATTTTTTCTCAAGTTTATGACAATCTGAATTTGCACAAACCAAATTATCTGAATTATCAACGACAGTCTCCTGAAGGTCTTCCACTTTGCTCTCCAATTCAAGAATTTTAGCTTCTAAATAATCAATTTTGGATCCTTCATCAAGGTCAAAAACTACAGGTCGAACTCTACGTTTAAAACACTCTTCAGAATCTGACATTTTTGACAATTTGTTAGATATTTATAATAAAGTTTATCGAAATGAGCAAAAAATTTCCTATAAGTTTTTAATTTAAAAAAAAATCGACCTTTACAAAACTAGGAATACGAGTATCTGACTTGTTGAAATGACAAAAATTTCTGTTCAAGTTTTCAACGCATTTTAACGACTTTTTTTTAAATTATTCAAATTTTCCTTGATATTTTTATACAAATTAGCTTTGGAAATTCGCCATTCTCTCTCTTAAATTTTAAATGTCATAGTCTTGGTACTTTTGATTAGAATTTTTGAAAAGTCAATCAGTAGGGTATATCATAATTGTACTTGTATTGTAAGTAATTAGCATGAAAAGACTAAAAATTTAGATACTTTTGAGAGTTGAGAATGAGAACCTAATTAAAACTAGGATTTTGTGTTTAATATCGCATCTATTCCTCCTATATTAATGGTCCAACTTTACCCATGTATGAAATTAATCCAAATTTTTTTATAGTATAGTTTTCATTTTCTGACTTGAGAATCTGTATCTTTACAAAACTAGGATAATTTTAATATCATACAGGGATAAAGTTAGATCTAAATTCAACCAAAATAGGGATGAGGTTAAATCGGAGCCTTAAAATTATTATGCAAATAGAACTATAACCTTACCTACTACCTACCTAATATAAAGTTTAAGTGTTATAAAAGTCCTGATTTAAAAATTAATCTCAATATTTGAAATATGCATACTTAGGTACATATATACCTACTCGTAGTTAGTTTACTAAAATTCAGATTTTTTTTATTGCAGTAAATTATCTAGGTAGGGCTTAGCTAAGTCCATTTAAAATGCCTATTACTATAATACTAAAACTAACGATAAAATGACTTTATATAGAAGTACTATTGCACAAATCACAAACTACTTATTATAGGTTTATACCTATAGTACTAACACTAAATCTAAAATACTATAGTCGAGGTAAATTGAGATTAAAATTAATTTTTGAATACCTAATGCTTATAAAAAGTTCCGAAATAGTACCCTATTACTATAACCTATAAATATCTATCTGTATAATGTAATTTACATACTTTGATAAACTAAAATATCTATAAAATGTAGGTAATTTACGTAGGTAAGTAAAAGTTGATAAAAAAATTATTGTAATTTGAATTGCATAATTACTAAAGTTTAAATTATAAGTGCTAAATACTCGTAAGCTTAGAATTATCTTTGGGTTAAAATAAGGTTAATTGAAATTAATTAAAATTGTATAATATGTACCCATGCTAAATAATTGGGTCTAAAAACTGTTTAAATGTTATACCTAAGATACTTATTATGTGACTTAAAAACTATTATATAAATTACAATACCTTAAATTAGCCTTAAGTTTAGGGTATCTTACGAATATAATTAGTAGGGTATGTAAAAAATTGAGACTAATTTGAATAGAGTATTCCTTCGATGTGTGCCGTTTATTTGAAAGCCTGTCTGAAATAAAACAAAGGCTAAAATTAGAATATTAATGTAGGGTACTGATGGATTTGAACTCTCTTAAATATTGAAATCACAAAATTATCTCAAAAAAAGATGCTTCAAGCTCTAATGAGACAAGTTTGGTCTCTAAAATGTCTTTAAAAAGAACTCCTATTTAATTTTATCCCTATCTTGGTTAAATTTACCCCTATATTTTTGCTCATCTAACTTTATCCCTGGATAAAATTAACCGAAATTTAAAAAAATTCTAACCTAAACTAAACTAAACTAATTTTGGGTTAATTTCAGGATAAATTTAGACCAAAAATATAGGGATAAATTCAACCAAAATAGGGATGAAATTAAACACAGTTCAGTATAAAGATATGGTATGGATTTGAGTTTGAAATTTTGGAATCTTACCTTTTTATTCAATTACTTTCTGCGGCTAAAGTGTAGGGATTTTTCCAATTCTTGATTTTTCCTCGTAATCTTCTTTGCTTTAGAATTTTCTTGACCTCTACTTACGCCAGATTTCTCCACCTTTAATTCTACCACTGGAATCAAAAAATAAAAAGTTATTAGACGAGTGAAGCAAGCACTTACCAGTCAACTTTGCCTCCACTATGACCAAAAATATAGACCAAAAATATAGACCAAAAATATAGGACAAATTCAACCAAAATAGGAATCAGATTAAATCGAAGACTTTAGCAACCCATTGAATATCAAAATGTCTTTTGACAATTCCAGATTTCAGACTTTGGGGTTATATTTTATTTCTTTAATGAAAATTTTGAAGTTTCGAGGACCCCTTAAAATGCCCACAGAACAGTACAGTGTAGGGAAACTCAAAATTTATATCGAAAGGGCACATTTAGACCCTATAATAATATCAGTAATAAGGGTCTTTTTGCCAATTTAGACCAAAAATATACTATATAGGAGTAAATTCAAATTCTAAAATAGAGATGAAATTAAAGAGGCAATTTACATTTTAATTGCTTTCTTTAAGATTTTCTAGTTTTTGGATATGTTGAAGAGCTGAATTTAAAGTGAAAATGCCTCTTTAACGAGTAGCTAATTAAATCCTAGTTAGTATAAGTATATAGGTATATAGGTGTACCTGAGTCATCGAGTGTAATTTCTGGGATGATTTTGACCGATTGCTTCTTTAAGATTTCAATTGTCTTCTCCATTTCTTGACATTTGAGCTTCAATTTTAAATTCTCATTTTTCAGGTTCAGATCAGTTGAGGTGAGGAAAGCCAAATTCTCGAAATTTTGATTTAAAACCAGCTGAAGCTCCTCTATTTTGGCCAATTTACTCTCTATAAAATGAGAACTATCTTCTGATATAATATCTAATTTCTCACTCAATTTGGAAATAGCATAACTTATGCTTTCAAATTCAGACATTTTTAAGTTATAATGTAATTAAGAAGCAAAAAATCAAAAAAAAAATTAGAAATTTTAATTTATAAAAAGTGAAATTCAAGAACCTTCTACCGACTCAAACAAAGGCCGAGATGTATCTGACTTACAATGAACAATATACACTGGTATTTTTAACGACATTTGTATCTGAATTATTTAAATTTTTCTCGAAATTTTATCCAAATTAGCTTTACAGATATAAAGACCAAGGTTAGCAAAGCCGGCTAAAATGGTTAGAAAAAATGAGCGATTTATACTGTCTAAAATGTACAAAAATAACTCGTTTCAAAGGACTAATTGAAAATTTCAAAATATAAATATAGGATTATATCCATTTTTAGTGCTCAATTTCATATTATTTATTTCAAATACTATCAAAAATCAAAATTATTTAATAAATACACATATTTATACTGGATATCTTATTTTAGTACATCATAGTTTGGGCCATTTTGGTCAATCCATGACCATTACATGAACATTTTTTAGCTAGATGTCTGGATGAAATCAATTTCAGTCAGCTAGTTGCCAACTCTGATAACGACCTCTACTTTGAACTCCTATATAAAGATTCTAAACTGTAAAATACGAGTATTTTGCATTTTCTGAATCCAAATTGTATCCTCTTGAAGGAAACTTATTTTGCAAAATATTATGTATTTATCAAAATTTATGCCTACCTATATACATACTACATCGTAGTATTTAGGTTATGTAAATTTTAAAAAATACTGATATTATTAGATTTGAATGCCTTTTATATTGATTCTTTATTTGAAATTTGAGTCTCGAACTAATCTTAAGAATAAAAAGTGACTTAAGCTATAATGGCATCCCTATTCATTCCTACAGTTGACCTTATAAACATAAATTGAGGTCAATATCCTTGTCCATGTTTATGCACATAATAATATTTACTTTGGACTTGTAAGTTTAATCTCATCCCTAATTTGATTGAATTTACCACTATAATTTTGGTCTAACTTTACCACTGTATAAAATTTACTCAATATATTTGTTAAGTTAGGTTAAAACTTGAGAAAATTTTTGGGTTATCACACAAAGGGTAAATTTAGACCAAAAATATATGGATAAACTCAATCAAAATAGAGATGAGATTAAAAAATGCAGTCATTTTTTAATGATAAATTTTATACAAAATATTTCAAAAAATTTACTTCAAATGATCATCTAAAAATTAAGTATAATTAAACTCATATTAAACTATTGCATTGTACTAATAGATAGGTACTGCAATATGAAATACATACTGACTACTGACTAATACTGACATGTCCAAAAAAAGTGTAAAAAAAAATACTATCAAGGCTTGAATTTTTACGTTTTTTTTGAAGAAATGTGACATAATTTGATGTGCAATTTGAAGCTCATAAAAAGTGAAAAAGTCTCCCATTGAATTGAAATGTGTGGATGACAAAAGATTGAATGAGTTATTATTATTTCATTATGTGAAATCCAGGTTTTAGATTTGAAAAGAATCAAATTAGCAACTTTGCACTACTTTACATTTGTACTACTACTGATATACCTATGTAATATAAAGGTATTAGTAGAAAAATGGGCTTTTTACAGGTAAAAAAAGGACTTTTTCGAGTTTTTGAGATAATTTGTAGTTTTTTTTTTTGTGATTTTGTACTGGGATTTGGTCCCGTTGATGGGAGCCAGCGGGGAGGGAATCACGACCACAGGAGTCCCCAGACCCATAAACCTGAGCTTCAGAAGAAACAAGCAATCATACCCTACTATCAATAAAATTTTGAAAATCAAATTTACCATACTTGATATGCAGAATTAGCCGGCTGAATTTACAGATTTCATCCAGTCAACTGGAAAAAATTGCCAAAATGGCCAAATCTATGACATACTAATTTAAGATATCCAGACTAAATATACTAATTTAGTAAAATTTTTAGATATTTATTACAATTTGAAGTAAATAATCTGAAATTGAACAATAAAAATGAGTATAATCCTATATTTATATTTTGAAATATTCATTTTGGCAAGTTTAGCCATTTTAGCCATTCTGCTCAAACCAAAATCAATTGATCAAATTACATATATCATATATGAGTATCAAATGTAAAGTTGAATATGTATTTTTGAAAATAAATTTTTATAGATTAGGATTTTTGTACTAAAAGGTCAAGTGAAATGTTATTCTAATAAGTAAACCTTGTTTTTGAAAGCTAAATTTTATCACAAATTTTCTAAAGGTTTCAAAGACCCAATATGTATAAAGATATAGGGTGTACTTACTTTTTTTTTTCAGATTTCTGATTTTTTTTTTTGAAAAAGTGACTTGTTACTTGTGTGTATATGCATGTATATAGTGGCAATATGTATTGTATATTAGAGACATTGTATATAGAGTATAGATGTAGTATTTTCCGTGTACTTTTGTATTGGACACCCTGTACGGAATTCCTCATTTCAATGCATTTAAGGTGGAGGATCAGCTCCGGGCATTTCTTCAATTTCAACCCCTCAAGATGAGAAAAATAAAAGAGGTCCAATACCTCTACTCTACTACCTGTACTATAATATTATATGCATGTACATATACCTATTATTAAGTTTTTTTTATTTTTTTCTTGAATACCTGGCACAGGTAGTTATATACCATTACTACAATATAACCATGGTATGGATATCCATAAGGATGTAGGTATATAAAATCCATGGAATAATAGCCAAAGGTAGGGTTTAAACTTGAAAAAAAACTCTCAGCTCTCGAGCCTCAAAGTTGTTTGAGCCAGTGTTCATTTAACTCGCAGGCCAACCACCTCAACGAGTCGAAAAACTCGAATAAAATAAACAAAAATCGTGGATTTCACGTGGAAATCATAAGCAAAAGTGTTTTTAGGTGGTCAACTAGACCCTTAAGGAGACCCCTTAAGGCCTACTACTTTTCAAGGTAAAGTGTCCAGTGTCACGTGATTGTGTGAAAAGTGTCGTCCACCTGCTGAAATACATATTTTTTTAAATTCTGTTCTAAAGTGCCCAAAAAAGCACAAAATGATTTGGCCGAGTTGATTGAATAATTTTTTTTCAAGTGTGTTCAAGTGACTACAAGTTTTTTGAGATTTTTGAAATTTTTGAAATTTTTAGAAATTTTTGGACAAAAATATGACTTAAGATTTCAAAATTGGGAACCAAAAGTGTGGAACGATGGGGGCGGGGTTTTTATGGCTCCTATTGCTCTTCATCGCAAAAAGTGTAGGGGAAGTTACACGGGAATTTGAAATTTTTGAAGGACTTCCACTAGGTACTTCAATTGGATTTATTGGATCAGATTTACCTGGTAGTGCTCCACCAGGACCACCTTATCTAATTGTTCCTGTACCTGGATCTTCGGTTGATACTGACCTTAGTATTGACCAAAGTACTGGAGAAATCCGATCTCGGATTGTATTGGATCGGGAGACGAGAGATTTGTACTCTCTGGTTGCCATCCCTATTAATGGGGAGAATATTCGAGTCATTATCAAAATTAAGGTTAGTTTTCTAGCAGATCATGTCCAAATTGAAAAAAATTGCCAAAACTATGATATACCAAATAAGATATCCAGTATAAATAGCCTTATTTAGTAAAAAATTTTGATTTTTGTTAGTATTTGAAATAAATAAATTAAAATTGAACAATACAAATGAATATAAATCCTATATTTATATTTGGAAATTTTCATTTTTGGCCATTTTAATCAGTAAATCTGTTCAGCAGCATATTTTCCTATAGATTTTGCTGAAATATTTCAAAATTTTACATGCCTACATATTACAGATACTATATATGGTAATTGTGAATAACTGCTATTAATACGACATACATTTTACGAGTACCCTATATTACACTAATCCTGTGTTAATCAAAACCTTTGCATTTTACCCTATCCTTAGAGGTAGATTAGAAATAGTTCGTAGTGGTTTTAGAAATTTGAACAGCTGGGTAAATTTGATTTGACTCTTATCAAAGTATCTGACCTGAAGAGTCTCTCTAAGATTCTATACAGGTTAAAATACCGATTAATTGACCTGAAAGCTTACTGTCCAAATTTTTCAAACCTTGGCAAACTATCCTCAATCCTATCCCTATATAACTTAAGGTGAGAATCTATCTAAAGATTTCTATATTTGCAGGATAACAATGACAATTCACCGAGTTTTCCTTCGGCCTTTATGGCAGTCGAATTTCCCGAAAATACTCCACGTGATGTCAAGCGGACATTGGCTCCAGCACGTGACCATGACCTGGGCCTGTACAACACCCAGCGGTACGTTATAGCGGCGGGAAATACAAATAATGCATTCAGACTCAGCTCGCATAGGGAAAGGGATGGTGTTCTCTACCTTGACCTCCAGGTCAATGGTTTTCTGGACAGGGAGACCACACCGTTCTATTCACTTCGTATTGAGGCTTTTGATGGTGGAATTCCACCCCTTAAGGGATCCATGACTGTCAACGTTACCATTCAGGTTAGTCATAAAATAAAATATAACTCATCTACAGAATTAATAGCATAAGTAGATTTTTCCTAAAACACACTAACAATCCTACAAAAATTAGCTAAATTGTCGCATATTTAGGCGATTTGAGCAAATATTTTGACCATTTTTTGGCAATTTTCTGGTAATCAAAAATCATTCAGAAAAATCGCATTTTCAGTACCTTATAGTCTATAGACAGAGGTAAAATGTAAGTAGCTTTTCAGGTCTGAAAACTCCAAATATTGTCTCAATTTTACCCTGAAATTGAGGCCTTAACTTCAGGTTTTTTATAGCTGAATCTTAAGTTGGATCATAAGTACTTAATAGTTATGAGTGTCTCAAGTTCCAAATTCCCAAGTTAATTATAAATGTCAAAATGAAATAAAGACATTTCAAGTGCTAAAATTATTTTGATTGTAAATTCTAATTTTTATTATTATGCAAGATTTACCAAGCAATTGTGCAATAGTAATTAGAATTAGTAATTAGTAATTAATATGACTATTCAAAGTACTAAAAATACTAAAAATACGATATTAGTGTATACCTTAATTATTCTACTTTGATCTTTTTACTAGCTATAAATAGGTGTTAGATTAGTAATTACGAAAATTTTAACACATACTCGTAATTATGATTTAGAGATCATCTGTTAATTGCCTATAAAATCTTACGTATAACAAAAACTAATTAAAAATTATCCCAGGCTTTCGATGTGATTCTTAAAAGTTGATTGACTCGAGAAAAAAACGATAAAAAAAGCATTTCAGGGCCAAAGTTGCAAATTTTATGATATTTTGCAGTTTATTTCAAGATATGTATTTAAAATATTTATAGACTTTTGTCTCTATTTTAGTTGAATATATCCCTATATTTTGGTCACACTTTACCCTTGTATGAAATTTACCCAAATTAAAGTTTAGGTTAGAGTAGTTTTAGGATTTGCCAAAATTTTGGGTTAATTTTCTACAGTGCCAATAATATAGGGGTAAATTCAACCAAAAATTAGAGAAGAGATTAAATCGGAGCCTTATTTTACTCGTGTATTTGTATATTATGATATTTTGAAGGGTACTTATGTATCAAGTATGTATCTTGTATAGGTATCAAAATATGACATGGATAATAAAAACGGACACTTGAGTCTATTGTGACCATCTGTCCAGGTCAAAAAATCAATTACGGTATTTTTTTCGGTGTTATAAAATCCCAAATTGATTTGTTTTCAGGGACTCTTTTGTTTGCTTTGTGGGATCAAACCTAAATAATAATTTTCTTTGTAGGACACACATATTATAAAATAATTAGAGCTATTTTTATACACTCTACCCACAATATAATAGATACTTATAGTGCCTAGTATCATGTATAAGGGCCCATTATACTTCTATAGTATATAAGAGCCTGTGAAGGTGCTGAAATGACCCTTGAAATATTTCAAAATCCTATTATATGTACCTACATAGTAATATAAGTACCCTACCTATCTAAAAGTATACGGATACTTTACACTTGACCCTTTTCTTCTTATATGCATGGTTTATTTTATGCAGATTTTTCACACTCCAACTCTGAAAATAAATCTTAAATTGTAAAATTTTTCAAAAGCCACTTGGAATTTGAAAATACTTATAATTTATACTATAGTATTAAGGGTAGATTAGAGATAGTTTGGAAGGTTTTTGACCTAAAATTTGAGAATATATTGGCTTCACTAGATATAAGAATAAGATATCAAAATAACAACTAGCTCATTAGAAAACGACTAATATTTAATTTTATCACTATTTTGGTTGAATTTACCCCTATATTTTTCGTCTAACTACATGGGTTTAACCAAAAATTTTAAGTTTAGGTAAGTAAGGATTTAAAATAATTAAATTAAGAATTATAGTCCTAGTATAGAATATACCTAGTACTTCAGTACTGATAGATAACTGAACTTAAATTTTGTTTTATTTTTTTCTAATTTTCCAGGATAATAATGACAATCAGCCGATCTTCAATCAATCTCGGTATTTTGCGACGGTTCCCGAGAACGCAACTCTGGGCACTTCGGTCCTCCAAGTATTTGCGACAGACACAGACTCTGGTCCAAATGGCCGAATTTCCTACTCAATAAACCGCCGACAGACGGACAAAGAATCCATATTTACGATTGACACCGAGTCTGGGATTATTTCACTCAACCGACCTCTCGACTACGAGTTGAAAGAAGTCCATGAGCTGGTGGTAGTGGCTCAAGATAATGGACTTCAACCTCTAGAAACCACGGTTTTTGTCTCCATCCGAGTCATCAATGTGAACGACAATCAGCCAGTCATTTCCCTCATATTTCTCACTGATGATGCTTCACCTAAAGTGCTCGAGAATGCCAACCCTGGTCAGTTTATAGCAAGAATATCAGTTCATGACCCAGACACAAAGGTCGAGTACCAAGGGTCAAATGTGACCCTTGATGGTGGCCAAGGTCACTTTGGTTTAGCGACTAGGAATGGTGTCTACTATCTGGTGGTGGTGTCGAGGAATTTGGACCGAGAAACAAAGCCACACTACTCGATGAGTGTTCAGGCCACAGAGAAGGGCTCAAGCCCTTATAATACCTCGACACATTTCCGTATCTATATACAGGTGAGTTGTAATTGTAATTAAGAAAATCAATTAAGTCTTCGGATTATAGAACCCAAAATCCAAAAGGATTTATGAATCGAAATAGTATAATTATTTAAAAGTACAAGTACTACATAGTAGTAGGTACTTATATAGACCCTTTTATTATCTCACATTCCAATCTCACTCCTATATAGTATCTACATACTATTCTGTACATGTAGACTGTATGTATAATAAGAATGAGACGTACTTACAGTTCAGTTGATGATTTGGAAATTTTCTGTCTGTCTGTCTGAAACTGAAATAAAAACATTGATATGGGTGACACTATCTTAAAAATGGTCAATTTATGACCCTTTTTCAAATCCTGCCAAGTATCTATCTATTCATTTTATGAATCAAAATTTCAATATTTATACACAAATCCATCGAAAGTTATGATAAATATTATTCAAACTACCTACGATAGGATTAAAAATTAATGAGACTTTTCAACTTTTGAAATAATTTATAAATTTGTTTTGAATGGTTTATTAAAAATTCTAGATGATTTTTCAATAATTATTTTTTTTGTTTTCAGGATGTAAATGACAATCCACCATTGTTTGAACAGGCTGAATATCGAGCCAGTGTTCTGGAAGTTTCAGATCCGGGTACTTCTGTCCTTCAAGTGGTGGCTAGGGACCTTGACATGGGCAATAATTCTCAGGTCACTTATGAAATCCGTGGATCTCATGTCCCATGGTTTTCCATCGACCCACAGTCAGGCTTGATTACCACGAGGGCACACATTGACTGTGAAACTGATCCAATGCCCAGGATAACTGTCGTGGCCACTGACAATGGGAAACCACAACTTTCTTCATCAACAACCGTCATCGTCACCATTAAGGTAACCACAATTTTTTCAAATTTTTTTTTGACAAAAAATATTAGCAATGTTATCAATATAACTTCCAATTAGATCAAAGATAAGATTAGAATATCAGTAATTTACAAAAATTGAATTATTTGTAAAAAATAATATTCATTTAGAATTTAGGTGAAAACTAGGATTCCAAATAAAAATTGAGATAAGAATACCACTATTAGTCTCAAAAAGAGAATAATTTTGATTATGAAATCATAAAAACTTACATAAAAGAACATTTTAATTCAAAAACTTGGATTTTAGAACCCAATTTTCAAAAATTTTGGGCTATTTTAAATATTTACTCTCATTTTTGAATCAAAATCTCACAATTTAGAGAAATTCCAGTCATCTTAATGACACCGTTTCTTGGCACTATGTGATTTGATTTATAAAATTTTGATTGATTGATTTTTTTTTAAATTCCAGAACATCAATGATAACGAACCGATCTTTGATCACAGTTTCTACAACGTCTCAATCTCTGAAAGTACACCTGTAGGAAAATGCATACTTAAGGTAAGAAATCCTTTTAGAATTTACCTCATAAAATTTTATTAGAAAACCATAATGTATCAATATCAATATATAAGGTAAATAGATTGAGTTTGATTTAATCTCATCCCTATATTGGTTGAATTTATCCCTTTAACTTTAATCTTGTATAAAATTCCCCTTTAATTTCTGAAAATTCTAACCCGATCTAACCTAACTTTTACTAAATTTAAAAAAAATTTGAGCTAATATCATGCATATATATAGGAATAATCAAAAATATAGGGGTAAATTCAACCAAAATAGAGATGAAATTAAGCTTGAAGAAATTGTAATCTAATCAGTCAAAAAGTTTTCAAGTTTTCATCAAGTTTCCAACTTGATTAGGTTGGACTTTGTCTGATGATGAGTTTTGCCTAATTTGTATTTTGGATTTTGGTAAATGAGGATTTGCCATAAGGTTTGCATGTGTTTAATCTAAAAAATATATTTTTTTTTTCTTCGATAAAATCTTGTACTGGATAAGATAATAAGCCGATGATTGTAATTGAGACTGGGTCATTGAGACTATAAGGGGATTATAAAATCCAAGCTTTGGCTTGTACATACATTTAATAGTAGTTAGTACCTTATATTAGTATAAGTGTATAAATTTCAAATAGAAAATCAGCTCGATTTTGCAAAGTGGGAAACCGGTTTAATTGAAAAAAAGCCAAGCCTAAGTCAGATACATAAGTATTAGTATGATATGATATGATATTACTGTATGTACCTTATAGAGAAGTATAGCTTTATAATCTTTAAGAGAGATAAATACACGGCCTCTCATTATTTTTCAACAAATTTTACTCTTCAAAATTCGCCTTCTGAGCTTATCTTATAGAGTTTGAAATCGAAGCTCTCAAAGACTCCTTTTAATTCTCAAAGGCTCCGATTTAATCTCATCCCTATTTTGGTTGAATTTACCCCTATATTTTTGATATAACTTTACACTTTTATTACACGACAACTTTGACAATTTCACATTCATTTAGCCTTGTAAGAGAATGATTTTATGTTTAATTTCATCCCTATTTTGGTTCAATTTATCCTTTTATTTTTAGTCTAATTTTTTTTAGGTTAGTTTAGGTTAGGATTTAAAAAGATTTTGATTTTATTTCATTTCATAAAGGTGTAATGTTAGATCAATAATATAGGGGTAAATTCAACCAAAATACGATTGAAATTAAACATAATTCATTCTCAAATAAGGCGAAACAAATGCGAAATTGTCAAAGTTGTCGTCAGAAAAAAACAGATTTCTGGGCAAGCCTTGTACCTGTATACTATGTACGATACACTACTATAGCACTAAAGTATCAAAAATATTTGGTCATTTATGAACTAGATCAATTAATTCTGTAATTTTTGACTAAAATTTGCCATATATATCAATTGAAATTTTGAAATTTTTTAAGATTTTTGTCTAACTTTTGAACAATTTAGTGCTCACATTTTGCAAATTTTGTCATAAGATTGATATCCAACTTGGTAACATCTACTATAATAGATTATAGCTTCAAAAGTTTAGTTTACAGTTTACTGATCTTTGTCTAGACACTAAGAATAAGACAGCTTTCGACTTTATTCGAATAAAACTTAAGATTTTTGAATAATTTCAGGACAAAATTTTGCCAAATGTTATTTCTATTGAGCATTAAAATACTCAGTAAAAGTATCCTTTGATAAATGTAAATTTGGACAAAGATTTTAGCAAATATTTTTAGAATCTTTTTATTTTTTAAACATTTTTGGTCTGACCAGAGTGAGTTTGATTCTGATAAAATTTGTTTATATACCCGAATATATGAGTTGACATTGTCAAAATGGTCATATCCTATAAGCTAGATAATATAATATATAGATAGTATAAGTATCTGTAGCTGTATCAGTATCAATATATCTGTAAGGTATTAATTCTCAAATCTCAAAGTTGATTTTCTACAATTGAGTTTGGGGTAAGAAATAAATAAATTTCATTTGCAATCTTAAAACACTTATCCCCGACACTTTAAGCCTCGATCTGCTGATGATTCGAGTCTTATTTTATTTAGTAACTTTAAAAACTTTAAATCTAAACTAAACCGACAAGTTTCACCTTTTACTAAAACCTGTACCTATCAGTATCACTATATACATAGTACATATGATATGTACCTGTATAATATTAAACAGTATAAATCACGAGGAGGGTACAAAGTTGACGACAATTTTGTCGGCATTTTGTCCATTATTTTTATAACAACATGGAATTATGTCATAAGTACCCCCTATCTACCTTTATCAGGTATAGATATACAAGTATTTGGACACTTGGTCAATTTTTTTCTCTTTTTTTTTGAGGAAAAAAAAGATGCCCTTTAAGGGACAAATTATGCTCATTTCCTCAGGCCAGATATAAAATAGAATAAAATAAAATAAATGCATGTGTCAATACAGAGCTCAGAGTCGGTCCTTTTGAACCATTCGACCGATTTTTTGAGGTTTTTCTCAAGTGTTCTCAGTCCTTGGAAGGACTTGAGAAATATTCCCCCAAATTGTAGGGACATTCATGCAGAAAATTACTATAATTTTCAAGACCCTTACTTACCAGTATATACTTGTAGATAATTCCAAATTTTCGAATGAAAGTATCATTTCTAAATGCAGGAAAATCACAAGACTCAAAATACCCAGACGATGTGCTCATTCAGGGAGAAATTTCAAGATTTTTTTTGACTAATTTCACATTTATATTTCTTCATCTGGTACAGAGTCTTTCATAATCAGAGTATCAATATATTACTATACTCTTAAAGTTTCTAGGCTCTTAAATCACTAAAATTTTGGGAAATTTTCATAATTTTTGACGAGATAAACCTTGAAAAGTATCACCAAATTTAAAAAATATCCTAAAATTATACAAAAATATCTCTATAAGGCTTACAAAGTATCTCAAACGACCTAAGAATATGTCTCAAATTAGAGTAAAAGTACTCCATAAAGGCTTTTAGGCACTTGTACTTGTACAAGCATATTTTTTGAAAAAAAAATACAAAAATACTATGATTCTTTTACTTTATTTCATGTGGTTAATTATCAAGTACCCTGTATATTGTTAGGAGACTTATTAGAAATTAGAAGGGTACTGATGGGGTCCACCTGTGTGGTCTCAAATTTACAATTTTTTGAATCAAAAAAGTCTGGAAAGTTTGATTAAAACCGAAGATTTCACAAAATTTGAAATCACTAAGTACTATAGAGTATTACATATTGTACTCGTAGTACGAAGTATTATTATCAGTTAGGAAATTCAAGTTTGGAAGTTTGAGGCATTTCTAATAGAATGATTTGAACATTTTTGAAACTCTAATTTTTGATAAGGTCCATTATACAGTGCTATATGTACCCTTGATATGTATACATGTATACTTAAGGGTACACCTATAAGGATACCATTAGTATAAGTACTTATATAGTAGTAAGTATCAGTGGTAGTGCAAAGGTGAATATCTGTATCTCTAGTATATTCAAGGTAGGCTGGTCAAAAAGGACTGATTTATCGATAAAAATGTCCGAAATGAAAATTTCCAAATATAAATATAGGATTATATTCATTTTTATTTTTCAAAATCAAATTATTTATTTCAAAAACTACCAAAAATCAAAATTATTCACTAAATACGTCTATTTATAATGGATATCTTATTTTAGTATATCGTAGTCTCAGATATTTTGACCATTTTAGCCAGGTATCTGGATGAAGTCAATTTCAGCCGGCTAATTGCCAACTCTGTTGTATATATTCAAGGTCTTGTTTTGAGTTTTGAAATTGTTGAGGTTTTGTTCGAAGATGAGTCCAAGTCGGCTCGTTCGGCTTTAATTTAGAAAGAAAATGAGGGACTTGGGTTTTATAAATATATTTTATAAATAAATACATACATACAATAATAGATATATGTATACATAAATATATAGGTACCTATATACAGTAGTACAGGTTATAGGAGTACTTTATATCATAGTACAGATAGTAAGGTCCTACTTATAGAGTCCTAATGGTAGTAATAATGAAGGTAGGTGGTTGATGTCGATGGGCAGACCCAAAGACCAGATCTCGGCTTTAAAAACCAAAAACTTTTAAATTTTCATGAAATTGGAGGTAGGTATATACCTTACAAGTAAAATTATCTAAATCTCAATAAAATCACCTCGAAATATTTCATAATTCAATCAGATTATATACAATTTACCCTACTTGATATAATTTTACATTTTGAAAATTAGCTAAACTTTTTTCAAAATTTAAAAATCTTTCAAATTCTTTGAACTGAAAGTTCCAAGTTGATTTTGAATTTTGATAATTTTTGCCAAAAATTCCAAAATTTCTTCTAAAAATGCTCAAAAATGACTTGCATTGTTCAAAATTTACATTTTCAACATCTTTTCAATGCTCTAAATTGACTTGAAAATGTTGTAATTTTCGAAATTTCAATTATTTATCAAATTATTAGAGTTCTAAATGGATTAAATTTAAGGCTTTAAAAATTATAATTTTTGAATTTATTGAGATTTTTGTGAGTTTACTTGGTAGCTGTTGAGTACATTGAGCAGGTATAAATCGTGGATAAAACAGAGAGAGAGAGAAAATAGATAAGGTATTAAATAAGGGCCTTGGGCCTTAAGGGCCAAAAAAATGCATTCGCAGGATGCTACCAGCCCTCAGGAAATTTCATTCTATCTACTTATACTGGTACTTATACTAGTACTGATAAACCTACATAATGGTAGGTATACCTATATAAATGTAAATATACCAAGTTTTCTGACTCTTGATTGATCCAAGTATAAAATATAAGGTAGTAAGTGCATAGTGTTTTAAATACTAGTACTACCTAGATAATATAGAAAAATATACAGAAAAATTGAAAGAAGTTTGAACAAAAAAACACACCTGAATTCTGAATTATTTCCAGCAGCACTTGAAGGCAATCTGAGAATGAGCCTTAAATTTTCAAATATTATATCTTTTATACACTCTCTCGTATATGTATTTTCTACTAAATTAACCAAGTTTTTCAAATAATTGCCATCCAGAGTCCAGAGTCCCCCTTGGAAATTTGTGCAAATTATTCAAAAATTTCAAAGTCCTCCAAATTGATTACAATTTCTATCTAAATTTTATGAAAAGCGCATTTTTTTTATAAACTTTTATATATGTAATTACATGTAAAATTTCAAAATCTAAGGGATGTACCCTACTCGACTTTGAGGGCTTTTGCATGATAAACCTCATTTAAAGACGATTTTAATCCGAAAATATCATTTGAGATTTTTATATTTGAATCATACGTAAAAGATGTAAAGGCTAAAGGTCATTACCGAAAAAAAGTACTGGATTTTGTCGGTAATCATCTAAATTCCTGTAAGAATAACATATCAATTTATGGTTTATAATATTAGGAAATGTGCAAATTATAGGATACAAAAACTTCAAAAATTATTTTTACACACTTGAGTCCCCTTTTTTAGATTTTGATTTTTCTCATGTACCTATGTTTTGGCTGAATTTACATCTATATTTTAGGTCTAACCATACGCTTGTATAAAATTAACCCAAAATATTTTTAGTATAGCCTAGGTTAGGCTAGTATTTTAACCAAAATAGGGATGAAATTAAACTAAAGCCCCTTTTTTATCGCATTTTCGCACATTTGAGTTGCGAATTTTTGAGCAGACTCTCAAGTACTAGTGTATGTACTATACAATAGGAGAGGGTTATAAAAAGTGACTTGTATAATTGCCCATAAGGTTTTTCAAGAATTCCAAAACAAAGGTTTTACTACACGGTAAAAAGGCATTAAAAAAATATTTAGCTTTTTGCAAACAATGGGATTTTGCACTTGAAAAAATAAAACTCGAATTATTTTGCAAACCCACGAACAAATCCTATAGGTTTGATGCTTTTTTTTACCAAAAAAAACAAATGAAAGAATCCTTTTTTTCACTCAAAATATACACAATTATCTTGTAAAACCTGCCCTTTGCCTTTAACTTTTAATTTTATTTAAAAGTTCCAGCTAATATACAGGGTCTTTACTAACTAACTTTTGCAAAAAAAAATCTAATTTTTTCAAAAAATGTAAGTTTAAATGCGATTAAAACGTAGGTATTTTAAGATAAATTTCTAAAAATAATTCAGAGAGGATTTTGATGTATTTTTATTGATTTAAACTATAGTTTGGTTGAAAATACCCCTATATTTTAGGTCTAATATTACTCTAGTATGAAATTAAGCCAAAAATTTTAGTTTAGTTATGTTTAGGTTACAAATTTAATAAGTATTTTGGGTTAATTTCATACAATTTTGGATAAAATATAGGGGTAAACTCAACTAAAATAGGGATGAGATTAAATACGAGCCATTTTTATTATGATGGTGATTTTTGATAGATTTTGTATAAAGGTTTAAATGGGATTTTTTTCTTCGCAAGTTTGAAGTTCCTCAGTTCCAAACATAGCCATGTCTAATTCGCATTCTTAAAAGTAGCAAATTTTATGACTTTTTTTTTTTGAATTTACTTTTTTTAGCTCGTGTGTTGCCAAAATACAATTAGTAAAAAAGATACGCTTCAAACATTATATTTTAATTTATATTATATATATAATGTATCTTCAAATAAACCTTTAAAATAAGTAGTAGGCCGAGCGAAGCAAGCATTTACTGTTCAACTTTGAATCAACAGGTGATCTTTAGTTTAATATACAGAATAGGTAGAGATAATTCAAGTCAATTTTAAGATAAAAAGTGATTCATAAATTCTTGAAATATTTCAAGAAAGAGATATGACAAAATTTTTTTTTTGAAAAATCGGCTGATTTATGTGGTGTTTGTAGATCTGTCAGTGGTTTATCTAATCTGTTTGAGGGAATTCTTCGGTTTTTTCGAAGCTTAATGATTGAAATTTGGATGGTTTTTGGTTTTAGTGTACCCTACTATGATGATAGTAAAAGTAAAGGTTTGGTTTTTCCAAACCAAACCATGGTTTTTTCTTGGGTCTGTTGTTTGTTCACCTTTTAAGTGTAATTGCTCGACTCTTCTGTCTCTCCCCAAGTCTCTACATTTTTAATGGTGTGGGCCGTTCGCTCGAGAATCGAGAAGGAAAAGGGCCCTCAAAATAACCTTCATTCTCATACCTATACTTTATCTTGTACAAGATATCTCAAAAATAACGATTCAAAATCAAAAAAATTTTCAAAGTACCTTATACCTACATACTGTAACCTTAAATTAAGGACTTGAGATTAATTATCATTCTTATCTTGGTTGAATTAACCCCCATATGTGACAATCCCTCTGCTATTTAGTCTGTACTTGCATACTAGAAATAGCAACTTAAAGATTTTTGAAAAATTTGCAAATACTTTTTCTTGACAAAAGTATAATAATCATCCATTTTTTGATGAATTTAACCCTATTTTTTTACATAATTGTATAAAATTAACCAAAAAATGTATAGTTTAGACTATCTTAAGTTTAGTTAGATTAGGATTTTAAATAAATTAAGAGTTAAAATGATCATACATGGGTAAATTCAACCAAAATAGGAATGAAATTTAAGAAAAATTTTAATATCTCATGTGTAGAAATATTTTATGCCAATTTTAAATCATAAAATATTTTTCATATGAAAACTGAGAGCTTCATATCCTAGATACCCTGTATATGAAATAAGTGTACAATCATGCAGAATAAGGTTTGAAAGTCTGATGGCTCCAGGTAAATATAGGCTTCAGTTTTACCCATAAGAGCCCATAGTAAGGGCTGTAGGTATAAAAATCTGAAAGAAATGGTAAATTACAGTACTAGCCACCGCCGAAAAAAAAAAACCATCATCATTTTTACCAAACAATCTGCATTTACCATGGATGGGCAAATGACACACACACCTACATAGGACTAGCACTATAACGTACATAATATATACATATGTATATGTATATACTTAACCATTAATGGTATTTTCAAATTCAAACACTTTAGTTACTTTACGAGGAGAAATATGGAAAAAATGGCTCTGAAATTTAATTTCATCCCTATTTTGGTTGAATTAACCCTTATATTTTTGGTTCAACTCTATCCTTGTATAAAATTAACGCAAATTAGTTTGTATACTATAGGTTAGGTTAAGTAAAAAGTGAATTTTGGTTGAATTTTACCCTTATATTTGAGAATTCCTGCTATTTTGTCTGTACATACTGAAAGGATCAACTAGTGAGATTTTGAAATTTTAAAATTTTTGAAAAATTTACAAGTAGGCACATTTTCTTGATTTGAATTTAATTTAATCCCTATGTTTGTTGAATTTACATCTATATATACTGTATTTGGTCAAACTTTACCCCTGTATGATATTAATCTAAAATATAGATGTAAATTCAACAAAAATAGGGATGAGAATAAACTCGATTCTTTAGTAAAGGGTTCCATTTTATGCTCGTGGGAAACCATGATGGTTGAAATCCTCTATGGTTTTTTTTCAATTGTTTCGAATCACATTTGGGTAGAATAATTAGGGTAATAATCATCTTTATTTCATTTCAAGTCCAAAAATCATTATTTTTATGTCGTTCTCTGGAGGTTTTTGCACGATTTTTTAAAGGTACTTTACTTTTTAAGTACCTCAAATTGAGCTGAGCAAAAAAAAATCTCAAAGTGCCAAATTATTTTAAAATCACAAGTTATTAAAAAAGGCTTCGATTTAATCTTGTCCCTATTTTAGTTGAATTTACCAATATATATCTTTGGTCTAACTTTATCTGAAATTAGCCCAAAATGTTTTATAATATCCTAACCTAACCAAACTAAAAATTTTAAGTTATTTTCATACAGATATTAAGTTAGACCAAAAATATATGGGTATATTCAATCAAAATAGGGATGAAATTAAACCCAAGTCTAAAACAAAAGTACCTACCTGGTCTTGTACACATATAACTATTGATAAATGGTTATTTACTTGCAAATTTCACACATTTTCTGCTCACATTTCTTTAAAAAACAATCAAAAATTGATGGATTTTTATGACTTTTTTATACGTCTTATAATCCTCAAGTAGACCTTAAACTCTCAAACCTATAATTAGGATCCTTAAGATATTTTTTTTCTTTGGCACTTTTATGCCAATTTTTTAAAAAATAATTGCTTCAAAATTCAGTCACTATTATTATATCTAAAGTTCAAAAATGTCAAGTGTCTAACCTCTAAAATTAAAGAAAAAGAGCTTCGATTTAATCTCATCCAAATTCAGCTTGCTTTGGATACATACTGGTTAATACAGGTTAATTTCTGTATGAAATTAACCCAAAATTTAAAAAAATCTTAACCTAACCTAACATAAATTAAACCTACAAAAAGTTTGGATTTTGCATATTTGAGGCAAAGTTAGAACTATAATATAGGGACATATTAAACAAAAAAAGAGCTGAAATTAAATAAAAAGTTAAAGAAAGTGCAAAAATCTTACTACATGGTATTTCTATGTACCGTATTTTCGCGCCTATAGGCCGCGGCTTATACAAACAAAAAAGTCACCTCTGAGGTCTAAAATTGGGGTGCGGCTAATACATAGGATGCGGCTTATACATGGAACATAATTTTAGATTTGGA
>JAQIXA010001574.1:0-23817 GCA_034699045.1 Nanhermannia cf. coronata Gr-Ori-00579
TAATGTCTTAGGGGTATTATGTTCTTAGGGGTATTGTCTTTAGGGGTAAAGAGGTTATGGAAAATGTCCTTAGGGACTAAATTTTAGGGGTTTTGTCGCATTACCATTATATACTACTTAGATTTAGCACTTCTCTGACTTTGAGTTAGAAGTTCAGATATAATAATCTCGAGTTAATTAATTTTTTCAATAGACAATATAGTTAAAGAGTTGGGAAACTTTTGCAATTTCATAAAAAGTTTATGAAAATTACTGCTAATGAATTTAAAGTTAAATTCAAGTCGTCATTCAAATCAAAGCTTGCAAAGATATGGAAAATAATCCTAAAGTAGAGAGTAAATTTCATATTATTTTGAATTTTGTAGTAAAAAGTTTAAAGTGGTAATAATTGATAATACAGATATATCTAGTCTAGTAAGTATTTAATTAATTTTCAAACTTTATTTTTACTTTCCTTAAAATACATAATAGTAAAGTAGGTATCTATTTCAAAATCTGTAAAACTCTTTTAATATAATAAAACAGATAGGCAATTTTATTCTAATAATGTAAACCAAGCAAGTTACATAATGCATGAATAAAAAGTATCATAGTCAGACTAGTCAGTAGGTACAATACAACAAACTATACTTATACTTATACTTTAATTTGCAATTTTATTTACTTCTTGCAAAAATTGTATAGTACTTACGATTAGCATTAGTCTCTGGAGGTTTGATTCTCAAATTTGGTTTCATGACCCTCTTGACCTTTCCTTTCGGTTTACAGATAATGGACCATAGGACATTTCATCTAAGAGAAATATACCCTAACAAAGACGAATGCCCTAAGAGTCCTATCCCCTAAGAGACAAACTACTATGAGACAAATGCACATTCAGATATAATACCTTAGGATAATTTACTTAAGGACAAATTACTATTGATAAACTAGATAGTGCTAATTGTAAGTATAATACAGGTAAGTATTCGAGTATTCATTTTTAATAATGCATAGTAGGTACTTTATTCAGTATTGATTATACAACGTATTCAGTATTGTATTTTTAAATACCCTACAAAAAACATGAAATGTAGGGTACTTACAATAGAATTTGAATGCCATATAAAATATTCCTTTGAAATCTTATATCTTGAATAAGATTATACTTATCGTTAGTAATACAACTATCCTCCATGGATTGAAATAAAAATCTGAGTTCTGCTGTCAATTGTTTTATTTGAAAACTTAACAATTAAATCAATTAAATCAATCAAATCAATTAAAAATGGCCACATCCAATTTCCAATTCTTCAAAAGTTAAATACGTAAAAAGTCAATCTAAAAAAGAAAAGTATCTTCCAGATATCTCATATTTCTCGTATAAGGAAAATTTTGAATCATTTACAGTATAGTGCCTACATAAGATAAGGTATAAAATCATAGGTCACATATTATGTATTATACCAATGTATACTTTTTACCTTATGTATTAAGACATATGTCTATAAATTGATAGACTTTGTATAATTTTTGAACATATCTGTTAACTTTTTTATGATATACCTATCTAAAAATACTACCTGTTATTTTGTCTTTACATTTGATTTATTAAAGCAAATCAAATAAAAAAATTTAAATGTACTTACTTAGGGCAATTGTCTCTAAGGTCTTTTATCTTTAGGGTATTAGCCTCTTAGGCCATTTATGTGTTTAGGGCTTATTTCCTTAGGGTAAAAGTCTCATGGTGTTCTATGGTTAGGTGGTAAGTTTTAGGGCGATTGTCGGTTTACCATGTAATAGATACAAAGATTCGGTGGGGGCAATATAATAATAATTTATTTTATCTTTAGGTATCTCGAAAATTATTAGCTCGCGTCTAACTAGAACATCAATTGGACAAAATTAATGTATGGTTGGGTTGGTAGTGGGTACCAGTATCTACATACTCTAGATTTTGAAATCTTGTCAAATTTTTTCATACTTTGCTTGAATATCTTATTGTCTATTCGTTTAATTCGGCTCTGAAAATTTAATTTTGATCTAAATTGTATCAGTATTAGTAAATGCATGTAAATACAAAATTGAAAACTAAATCTTGATTATTTTAATCTAGATCTGAAAACAAATTATTGTTTTAATCTTTTAAATTTTTGCTTGTAAATCTGGTTTACCTTACCTTACATGTTTTTTCAGAGCTAGATATAATCTTAGTAATTTTTTAAGGTGTAAACAATAATACTTGTATTACTTGTATAGTGTATTAAAACGCTATTATTGTTGATATTTTCGAGCCCTTTTGATGATTGACTACAATTTTAATGAAAAATTTAAGTAAACCAAATATCTATTTAGATGATTTACATCCATTATGTCAGCAGTCATCAGCATCTTAACTACCATATTTTAGATTCAAAAAATATACACTTTTGGTGGGTACCTAAACCTAATAATAAGAATCGAGATTGCGATGTTTACTTTGTCTTTCTTTGTTTAACAATCCATTAAATTTAATTTGATAATTCTCTATACTCTCATAATGTAGGTACTATTTACTTACCTACTATGATTAAGCCTTTACTTACCTATTATTCTATTCTCACCCTCCCAATAATTATCCTAAAAATCCCAAATTGAATTTTTTTGCAGCTCTACTTAAAATTGAATTAAGTTGAACAGAGTTGAAGGATAATCTCCTTGTGATTCAATAAAATTTCGAGCAATAATTTTATGTAAATGTTCAAGATTATGAGATTTTAAAACTAAAATCTCAAATGCTCAAAGAAATGATAATAATCACATTTACAACTTACCATTAGCCATTAGGGAGATATCTACCTAAATTTTATATCTAACCTACAGAATAGTTTTAATCTTTTAAGCCTAATTATTTTGTCGATACTTGAAAAACCCAAATGCCTCAATTGTGGCAATACCCCATTCCTTCCAAAAATTGAATTTAAAGTTAAATTTTTCAGAGCTGAATTATCTAACTATCAATAAACCAAACTCTAAATACACTAATATCAAAACAAAAATTTCTTTGAGAAAGTTCCAGCATTTTTCCGAAAAAATCTTAAAATACCTACATAATTATATTATCCAATTCTAAAATTGAAATTCCGGCATACAATCCATAAATAAACTAAAACCTCAAATAACTTATCTAATTACTAAAAGTTATTATAAAGTTGGTCATTTCTATACGAAGTCAAGATATCAGAAAAAAAAAGATTTTTTGTTAAAAGAACCGACAGGAAATTATGAGCATCTTTGGGCGTTTTTTTAATTTTTAAATCTTCAATAATCTAGTACTAGTAGGTATAAGAAATAGGACTGGAAGCTAGATTGTTCTTTTTTTTACTGGAAGGACACTCAGCATACTACAGGTACATTAAAAAATATTCAGATCAACCCTAGGTCTGGGCTAATATTATTGAGATTTAAATACGCAAATAATTCAAAATTGCAGAATGATACAAAATATAGCAAAATATCATAAAAAATGGGTATAAGGAGAAGTAGATAAGAATGATAAGCAGTAAGGTGAGTATAAGTACTTGTTGATGGAAAAATTTTGTTTTAATACTAACATTATAATTTCTCAGCCACCTTCTTTGCACCATTAGGTATAATAGGTAGTATTATCATTTCTAGATAAGTATTCATTTTACACTTTACTTTTTGCTACCTTTAAGTTCTTGAGTCATGAGTCTATTTTGTTAGTATAATTTTCTTGTCTTCACTCACCGCAGTCACTTTTTGTAACTGATCCGTATCAGATTTAAACCTGAGGATTTAGCACGAGTACATACATATACATATACCTATTATGATCTTGAGTTAAAAGTATCTTCTTGGATCTAATCGTAAGTATTTTTGGATATTTGGATTGAACTTTGTCTATATTGGACTAATCTTATTGGTAATTATTTTTAAAAATATAGGTCTTATTAAGTTTCCTATCTTTCTCTATTATATAGAAAGGTTTTGAGATGAGAAAATATTAAGCATTGCTATTTAGAAAACTGTAAAATTTACAAATAGAAACTAATGAAACCTAGTAATCTGTAATTTATAGCACTTTCAATTTCAAGCTAGGAATGAATTTTAGATTTAAGAATTCTCGTGTCCGAGGATCAGGTCGGAGTCGGAGGACTCATTTTTATTTTTGAGGCATATTGAGACTAAAAAGAAGTAGGTAGTTTCAATTCAAATTCACATTGCATTTTTAATTTCTTAGTTAGCTACTACATACGAGAAAATTCTTCTCGTAATCTTGTAGTATACAAGCTAATAGATTTGAATTTCTGAATAGAAGAAATCACTATTAAAATTTATTTGATAAATGTTGATAATATCTACGATATTTGTCTTGTATAATTAGCAATTACGAGTATAATTAGTAATTAATTCAGTAGAGTTGAACAATAATTATTGCATATATCAGTATCTGTATCAGCACTAGTATGTATCAGATTAAGTAAGTAATTAAGTATCATAACTTAAGATTAGAAGGAGTCAGATCAAAGGGTGCAAAAAACAATGAAATTTAAGAAGGCATTTATAATTTGAGATTATTTTTGTGATAATACTAACCAAGTTAGCATTAATAGAATTTTCTAAACTTTAAGGACTACATAGAGATGAGAGAATATTTTAAATTTTGCAATAACAAAGCAATTAGAGATTTGATAGTATTACAAGATACATATGTGTACTGTAGGTATTAGGTATATTACATATGTATGTACATGTGCATATATGGATATATTTGAAAGATAAATCACTAGTTAAACTGGCATTATCAGTATTAAGGCATTTTTATATAGGCTATGAGCCCTTTTTTACAGACAAGTATAAATGTATAGGTAAGTGCCTTATATTAGTCTAATAGTTAATATGAGTTTTTAGATACCCTACTATATTTACTGTAAAGTTTTAAATTTCCCAAGACAATCCAAGTTGAATTAGCTGAGTTTGAGACATTTTTATGAGACTTAATTAATATGATATGGGATTGAATAGCGTGATTTTTTATTTAAAAATACTTACCAGCCAAGCCATCCAGGCAGATAAGAAAGAAATCAAGTCAAGTTTATTCTAGTTATCAAATCAATGGGCATTTTGTATTTTTGACTCCAAAATCCAAAATTCAAAATTTGATTTATGATTTTGTTATTTCATGATTCATTTCTAATAAGTAGTTAAAAATGAGTTCAAAATTTCACCTCAAGACTCATTTTATAAACTCGAAAAATTTCATTTCAGTTCAAAAAAACTATTGATAAACTATTCTAGGAAATGTGGAAAAAACTCAAATTTACATTACCTAATCAGAATTCAGAATTCAGAATTTTATTTACATAGGTACATAATGTAATGTAATGTATAGTACATTACATTACATTATTTTAGAGGTCAAATATTTCTCTAATTAATTTTTTTTGTTTTATTTTTATTATTATATACTCTGGATTCTACACATTGTTCTAATTCTTATGGATTCTACAATACAAATAGAAGCAACACAAGTTACTTTATAAAAGTGTGAGAAGTACCCTACTACATTATTGTTATTTTTTTGCAAATAACCACAAACTCAAGTTTATGAAATTATTGTTTGAAAAAATTCGACTCATAAATAAAGTGCGTATTAGACACTATATTTGTACTAGTGTAGTAGTACCTTAAATATTTGCATAAAATAAAAAAGTGATAAAAATATCTTTGGAAAATGGTCAAAAGATCATTGGTACAGTTGCTGGTCATTTCCACGACTTATCTCCTCATTTTGACACCTAGACCAATTTTGTCACAGATTGGCACTCGATGTAAGTTTCTCAACTTTGATTTCTTAATTTATACCTACAAGCTTTTAAATACTTTTAATATATTTAATTCTTAAGATTTATTTTGTGGTTTTTGGGATTATGCTGCTATTTGTAAGAATTTTAATCAATTTTGGGGTTAAAAGAGCTTGAAAATAATGAAACTTTATGGCAATAAAAGATAATTCAATTTTTTTTCAAAAAGAGGTTATATATGTCCTAAAGATTTGAATAAGCATAAACTACTAAAAGTACAGATAGTATAGATTTTTTGCAAAAATGCAAATCTCATAGAATTAGACATAAACAAATTTTTAATAGTGTAATGTAATGAGTACGGTTTTAATCAACTTTTACTACAGTATAATAGATTTATAAAGTACATACTGCCTAAAATTAGGTACTAACTAAGGTTTAAAATCACACTCAAATCTTAAAAAATCATATCCTTAATCAGATATTTCAAATTCTTTAAGAGATATTTGTCTTCTAAAAAACCTCTAAAAAATTTATAAATGTTTATAGATTGTGGATACTAATACGAGTATAATTATTATTATAGTACAGTATAGCATGGTAGGTATATTTGGTTTGGTATGTATTGACTTATTTTATTTAGGTTAGATAGGTCAGTATTTTGGCAATACATATATTTCTCGATTGTTTTTTTAAAAATTGGATCATAAATAAGTTTTGTTTATTGTTTAGGTAGGGTATATTAAAATTACGATCGTTTGTTTAAGTAGTTAAATAGAAATTTTAGAAATAATTTTTATGGCTAAATCAATACAAAAACTGTTAACAATTTAAGAAATAAGAATAATAAGCTCTCTGCTGATCTTTTAAAATAATATCTGCTTATAATTTATAAAAAAGTCGAATAATTTATCAGCTATTTATCATAGTAGGATCTAATACAGAACTTAACATCTACTTGTGTTTAAAGGTGCTTTATACAGGGGTTTTAAGTCTGATTTAATTTCAGTTTATTATAGAGATCTTTTGAGGGTTTTCAAGATAAATTTCAAGAACAGTAGTTTTATATATGACCTGCCTATATGTAGTAAATACTTGTTGAATGTTAAATTTCAAGCCTTATTAAAATTTTAATCTAGTCTTCTTTACCAATCTAGCCTTTGAAAGAGTTTGAAAAGACTGGAAATTTCTTTTTAACTGTTTTACAAAGTAATAATATGGAAAGTTGGGGACAATTTGTCCTTTAGAAACACAGTATTTAGTAGGTAATAAGTAATGTTATAAAGAAGCTCTTTATATAGGTAGGGTACAATTATTTTGGACTAAAATTCAAAGGAAAAAGAGACATTTGTAATTTATCAAGTTTACCTTTTTTAAAAGTTCCTGTATTCTGTATTTACAACTCTATCTATTTACATATATTTATCCTTCGTTTGTAATTTTTTATTACTTATTCAGAATTCAGAATGAACCTTAAACTCATACCACAACCTTTTCTAAACCATTTTTTATATTTTCAAAAACAATTACCCAAATACAAGTACATTGTACTATACTGTACCCTACTATCGTATATTGTGGATAAACCACAAAAATCATAATTAGGTAGGGTATATTAATAATTCAATTAGAAGTAATGGCTTATCTGATTATCTGGTTTAAAAATGTTTCAACAACAAAAACATCGACCAAATTTTTTTTTAGGTCGATTGTTACTAAAATATTCAAGTTCCTTAAAATATCAGTTATTATCAGTAGGTTTCTTAAGTTCATGGGAAACTTAATTGAATCATGTATAAGGTATATTTATATGGGATAAATACTTATGTGTATTTATGCTTGAGATTATGTATAACGTATATTTAAACATTTTTTTAATGGAAAATGATAACAAATTATTAGACAGTGGTCATATAAATTTCTCACGCTTAAAATTACATATTGCAAGAATAAATAGCTACCTATCTGTACCTAGCTAGTTAGGTATATTCAAATTATCTACGAAATAGAAAGAATGTGATTACAAGAAATTCTTTGATAGACTATAGAAATATATACTACCATACTTAGGTATAATATGGGTATATTTAATATTCTATTTTGATTTTGATATCTACTAAAAGTATCAAAAGGTCACAGATCAGTCATCAACATAATGGGATAAATATAGAATAGTATAGTAAGTACGATATGTATCATCTAGCTACCAAGATATAAATAAATAGATTAGAGATAGAGATAAGTAGAATTAAATAGTAAAGAAAATCTCAAAAGCGAATCATTTCAAATGATTCACTTTTAAAAAATTATTTTCTAATATTAAGACATTGATACTTTAGTTCGAATAATGTGTATTTTTTTATCTGAAATTTCAAATTTTTCCTAAACCTTTTCCTAAACCTGTAATTTTAGATTTTTTTTAGATTTATGCATTGAAATTAGAGGTGAGAAAATTTAAAATTTTATGGCCCAAGCCCGAAAAAACCCTAGTCGGGCTTGGACGGGCCTGGGCTTTTGAGCAAAAGGGCCGAAATTTCTCACCTCTAATTGAAATTGAAAGTTTATCATTAAAAATTGTAAATCAAACTGGAAGATTCAATTGAATTATCAAAAATCTTAATTTAAAAATTGGAAAGTCTGGATAGGCACAAAATATGACTGGTACTTTAGCTCTTATTTATAAATAAATATTAATTCTATTATTGTAAGTGTGAGAAAATTGTTAATATGGTAGTTAACCTAATACAGAAATAGGAAACAAAATAAGTTATAGGAAAAGGTTGAATACTACATGATACGAGTAATACTATCGAACACTTGATTTTAAATACCTAAGTACAAACATAGTATAGTAAGGTACTACTCTGTATTCAGTATTTATCTTGCAGACCTTTGCTCTCGAGACATTTGAAATGATTTCTTGTTATGTAATTTACATATATTTTATGGTTTATTTTGAAAAAAATACTACTAATACTATCATATTGTATTTAGTGCCAGTACAAATAATACGAGTAGTACTAGTACTAGATAGTAATAAGTATCTGTTAGATGTAACTTTTGCTTTTTTCTTTTTTGTCAAAAGTTTTTCAATTGATTAGTCAAACACATATTCAAAAATGCAAACAATTGTACAACTCAAGTACAATAGGTGCTTTTCTACCTATACACATAACATTTATGAACATGCTTAGATATCTTAGGTAGTATTACTAGGTACCATGGCTTATTTTTGAATTTTAAGTATATGCACAATTATTGGGAAATATCTACTTATCATTACATAATTAATGTCATCAACTTGAGCATTTGATACCTGCCTGCATATTATTATGTGATTTCATAAACCTCTGTACAATAGTAGGTACCTGAGTAAATGATTATAATAAAAAGTTAATAAAAGTGACAAATCTTAAACTCTGTTTTTTCTCACAGGGCAAAAAGCAAACAAAAACAAAGTAATGTGTAGCCTTAAAACTTTTTAAAATTATTTCAAAAAAATGATATTCTATTAGAGAGAAATGAAAGAACAATTGTCAAGATATTTTACATTTACTGACTGATTGTAATTGTAAGTCAAGGTGAATCCTATTCACTGTTTTGAATTAAATTTGACCTGACAGGTTGTACTACAACTACAAGTACTACTATTATATTATTAGTAGTATAAAGTTCCGTTTATTCTGATGAGTCTAGTACTAGTAAATACGTAAAGTAATTAAAAATGAGTAGGGTAGATAAATGTGAGAACACAAAACGCAATTCCTGAGAATAATGTGCAAATTTTGTCAATTTTATTGAGATTATGGGGGAAAAAAGTTTAAAAATAAGTCTGACTAGTTTGACTAGGATATAGTTACAGATACATTTATAGTAGTTTAAAAAAGTTAGTTTATTTATTCTAACTTGCATATCATAAGAATATCAGTAGTGCATATTTTGTTAAAGATTCTTGAGAAATTTTTGCAAAAAAAATGACTCTTTAGCAAATGTTTGTCTATTTTTCAAGAAATTTTGTGACAAAATTAGACAATTTTTCCAGCTTAAAAATTATGTAATTTTATAAACCTTATTTGGATTCATTTTTGAGAACTTATTTATGAATGTAGCTGTATAGAAAATACCTTAAAATCTATCATTGAATATGAGTATAATTACTGTATATACTGTAATAAGCAATAGAATATTAAGAATAAAATGAATACAGAAGACTTTCGAGATTATCATAACTTTAAAACCCTTATCAATTTCTACCTTCATAAATCTCAAATTTGAATAAGTGACACATTTTAAGAATGAGTAATTTGAATTCTGAGTAAAAATTGGCTCATTTTTCTTGAAATACGTAAGATTAGCCTATATAGATTTTTTAAAAATTAAAAACAGTATGAATTTCAGATTTCAATTCCAGTCCTTGTCTTAAACAAATATTAAATTCCATCTAAGAATTCCAAATACAGTATAGAGGTATGTACCTAAAAATGGTAAGAATATAAATGGTCTATTTTATCCTGAAATAGGAAAAGCTCTGAAATCTTAAATGTAATTAATAGTTAATTTACAGAATTTAAGAAGCTTGAGGCATAGTAAGTAAATACTTACTCACAAATTACTTACTAATAATATGTATATGGAACGGTAGTAGTTTTAAAATTAAACTTTAGATTTTACTTTGAATGAAAAAAGCTGCAAAGTACAGGGTGACAAATTAAAAATATACAAATTCTTAGTAGGTATGTACCTATATTCTAAATGTATAAAAGTACTACAACATTTTTAAGGTTTTTTAGCCCATTAATATTAACATGAGTTGAGTAATGGACATATTTCACGAGATCTCGAGCCAGTCAACTCAATCCCTTTTGAATTTTGAATTAATTAGCAGGGATTTTATGACTTTATTCTATACTCTATACTACAAAGTAGTACTAATGCTAAGAAAAAAAAGTTAATTAAATTCATACTTTACTTACTTACTTGTTATAATCAAACATTTACATTCGACAGTTTAATAAAAATAGTCTCATTTCTCTTAATCGGTAAGTCAAGTCAAGTATCACAAGTATGGTAGCAAATGTGTCATATGCATGAAATGACTTTTTTTTCATAAGAAATTGCATATGTTGAGATTTTAAGTTGAAATTGAGATTTGTATTTAAGTTTGTAGGTACTACTTAAATACTACTACGAGTATACTACCTAGATTCTTAGGTACCTACATAGTTTAAGTACCTTTAAAGTTGCTATTATTTTGCCATAGTAGAGTGAACCAACCTAAATAAGCTTAAGGGTTAGATGATCCAACATTTTGTAACTACAATTTAACCTCACTTACATGTTAAGGTCATTCGGACTTTTTATGAGACACATTCACTAACTGCTCTATTTCTGCATGCTTTAAACCAACATTTTTTTTAACACTTACCTTAACTAAAAGATTAAAAAATTTCGTAAGTATGAGCAAAAGTATACTGGCACTACAGTAGTATATTATAGGGTACTTATACCTAACTATGGATTACGTATTATAATGAAAATGAAATGAAATTTTTGAGGTAGTTGAAAAATGACAACTTTTTAAGTGATAAAATTCTGTGATTCATTTTTTTAAATTCGATAATTATTCTTTACTGATGACTGATTGCTCTGAGAAACAGGGTTTTGACCTCAGTTTTAAAATTTATTCATCTAAATTTGAAACTGAATTGGGTCTTTTCTGTTGTTAATAAATAAGCTCTTAAAACACGAAATTTTGCCTTTATTTTGCATACCTTGATTTGTATTTGTATTTGTAAAATCTTTTCAGGTTCTATATTCAAAGCCTAGTTATTTGTATGGCAAATAACTATCTCTGATTGATTCTTATAAGTATTATGTAAAGTGTACTGATATACAGATAATAGCATTATCTTTAGGTACCCTTATCTTATCTAGTAATCTGCTATGAAAATCTTGGCATATCTGTCTACCTTACCTATTAATGTAAAATGAAATCTTTAACTTTTCTACCTAAATTATATAAAAGAAACTAAAACATCACTGACTTTTAAATTAGCGTTTGAAAAGCTTTAAATTTTTTAAAGATACTGAATTAATGAATGCAAGTTCGTTTATTTACCTAAATTTTTTTTGAGTTTTGAGTTGAGCCTTCAGCATGAGTAGTTGGGTATCTATTACAAGTTACCTTATCCTATTTGGGGTAATAGCTATAAATTCAGCATACTATCTATCAGTAATTTGGATTTTTTTTGCAGGAAATGAACATTTTTAGCTTATTAGATTATTAGTACCCTAAGGTATTATTAGTTTTCTGTATTATTAACTGTGGATAAATTGGAAATTGCTAAATTTACGCATCAAATAAGTACTTACCCTACCATTTTGCTTTTTGCCTTTGCAATATAATAATAATGGCAATTTTCTTAATTAAATATCACCTTATTATTACAGATCGACTATGTGTTCCAGATGTTTTATTCACATTTTGCCAACAAATGATTTCAGATACATCGACACAAGGCGGTCGAATTGACTGTATACCTGGCAATGACAAGTAAGTTTATATTATACCTACTATTTACCACAGATAGATAATACTTTTAAAAAACAAAAAAATCTTAGCAAAAAGTACCAATGTAAGGATCATATCAATGTCTTTAAATTTCCTTTTATGCCTCGTAGTAACTGACATTTAAAAGACGCCTTTTATGAGAATAATAATAGAAAAACAGATTTGAAAATCAGATATTTGAGTATTCATATAATTGAATTAAGGATTATTAGCTAATAAATAAAATAAAACAGTTCAGGCCTTTAGCAAAGCTCTAATTCTTCAAAAGTGTGCAAAAATCCTACTAAAAACTATAAAATTTTCTAGAAATTTTCTAGATATATTTTCTAGAAATTCTCAAAATTTGTTGATTGAAAAATTTGAAAGTAAATAGAAGATTTCAGATCAAAAAACATACTTATTTTCATTTCCAGTGGGCAAAAGCTTGGTATAAAATTTCTAAAAACTATAAAAAAAAATTTTATGAGTGCGAGCTAACCAGATCATAACTTATTTTTTAGGGTACATTAAATTTAAGAAGTTTAGATGCAAAAAATACCCTTCAAATTGTGTCAGAATTTCATAAAAATCATTTTTAAAAGAACTTATATAACTCGTAAAATATAAAATCTCAAGTATTAATCTCAAATACTCAAAAAAGGCTTGCCCACTTATGTAAAAATAATAGGGAGTAATTATTTCTTTTAGTAAAATTGAATGATACATCATAAATAAAAAAAGTTATAAGGAAGATTTTTTTTTGATTTTTTTGGCCTAAAGGAATACAGAATAGAGTTAGTGATATAAAAATGACAAAAATTGACCAATGACCATGGCATTGATAAGTATGCCTTACTTGACCATGGTACTTGAAAATGCCTACATGTATTATTATTATTATTATTAAATTATCCACTTAAGTAGTGTCTATTAAAAATGTCCAAATGGACAAAAAAATCAGATAATACACAAACATCATGTTGATTGAATGATAAAAAAATATGTAAATTGGACATATGTAAAGTAACTTTATGATGATTTTTCATTTTTTTTATCAATCTTATCTGATTTGGTTGATTTGGCTATTATTACCATTATGAATAGGTATACAGATATCTGTAACAGGTATGTGTAATAGTGTAGGTATAGGATCTTTTGCTATTCATATTATTCAGAGAAACGTGACAACATTAGATTAATTATTGAATTAAAACTAGGCTTACTTGTGTAGTGTACCTATGTATCTATATAAAATCCCGAGGCATGTTTTTTTGTCTCAAAATTTTTTGAAACTTGGTCCTTAAAATGAAAGTGGAGAACGTGAGAAATGACATTTATGACTCTTTTCCTAAGGCTATTTGCATATACGATTTGAATCTGAATTTTTGATATTTTTACGAAGATGGATTGCGAATTTCAATTTACAATGTATAGGTAGGGTACTAGAATTTTATTACACACCCATAGTTGAAACAGAAGTCACTCAGTAGCTTGTCTCTTATTAGCAAAATTAAGTCGATAAATATTCAAAAGGCTTCACATTAAATGCACAATAAATGTCCTATTTGCCCTTCAAAATTATAGCAATTAAAGGTTACTTTAAACTGTAAAACAATCCAATTTCTCAAATTAAAAAGCTTGACTTGACTTGACTTGACTGAATCCTGTAGCTTTATCTAGGTCAAAAGTGTCGAAATAAAAGTCAAAAAATTACATTTTTAAATCTAATTTTTGCCAGATAATCCAGTACAGTAATCATTTTGAAAAATTTCCTTATCTGAATTTTTGAATAGATTAGGTGATATGAAACCGTGTTTCATTAGAAAATATTTGAAAATTTTATGTCCTTGTGATAGCATTTAAGTTACAAATCAAAAAAATTTCAATTCTTAAGGAAAGAAAAGAAGGTGTTTATCAAAATCCCCAAAAATTTAGATAAAAATTCAATCCTACTTAGGTATAACAAGTTAAAAATTTATTTTTGAGATTCTTCACTTGTATAAGCCATAAGTACTATTTTGATCCTAACTCAACATGATGTCCCGAAACAAATTGATTTATTTTTTGCAACTTTTGCATTTTTTTATTATAGGATCGATTGCATCGGTCGAATAACTAGAGGTGAGGCAGATTTCGTGATTTTGGAGCCTGAGGAAATCTACGTGGCTCATCGATTTTTCCATGATGCTTTTTTTGTGCCAACTGAAATCCGGACTTTGGCGAGACAATCAGGTCAGTTTTACACATTTTGCTAAATAATTACATAATCGCAACCTCAAATTTCATACAAGTATCGTAGTAATAGAGGTAAATGAGAAAAACATTGAAATCAAAAGTACCCATTGTCTCATGGTACCTTGTTCTTGTTCCTCATTTCAATTTCAATAATTTTCAATTACAATTGTCGCAAACATGCTATTATGAAACGCACTTTTTTCAATTTAAATTGAAAAAAAGTAAATAGGTACTAACAAAAGTACTATGTACCTACCTATAGCTATGTACATAATATATTGTAATTACACAAAAAATTAAAGCAAAAATAGTTAAACAAATTCCATTCTCCATTAAAGTACCTTGTTATAATTCATATTGCTAATAAAAAATGATAATATTAGGGATGGTTTGATTTGAATAAAAAACCTTTATCTCGTATCTGTAATACTACTTATGATTAGAAATATAGCTTAAATTGATATTTGAGAACTCCTGTGAAGTTTCAAATTGTATATGTCTATCTTTATAAAAATGGAAAAAACTATTACTCAATTCAATTCACTTTTATTTCTTACATTTCGAGATAAAAATCTCCATAAAATATACAATTACCTATCTGTATTTTATTAGGATTACTTATAGTATAGGTTCCTAAGTATATTCCAATATCTATCTGTATCTGTATCGAGTTCAACCTTGAACTTGAAATTTTTTAAATCAAATCACACGCACATACTTTTGAAAAATCATAAATAGATAAATCTTTTAGAAAAAATCTAAATTCGTAACATTAGTGGTATGAATTATGTCTAATAATAGTCAAATAAGAGTATGAAATGTGCAAACACTAGTTATAAAAGGGGTCTTATTGCTTATAAAATTCTTCAAAAATGCATTCAGAATCATTCTGGCCAAAATTTGAAAATATATAAAATCCTGAAATTTTGAAACCCTGAAATCCTCTGAGATCTGAAATTTTGGATAAAGACTTACAATAAATGCATTAAAATCGCTGAAAATTGACACAAGTAATGACCCATTTTTCGTTCTAACAATAAGTAGGCTAAAAATTTGAGAAAATCTTCTAAAAATTGACTTATTTTACAACTATAAACTTGCATAAGACCCCTTTCCTAGTGTTCAATCACTTATTTAGCATGTTTATGCTTTATTTACTTGTATTTATATTGGAAAATATTGCTTATAAAGCTAAAAGCTTGTTTGTAAATAAATGTGAAATCTAGGCAAAAACATAAATACTGGAAATTGCAAGTTTTGATTTAGATAGCTAGGTAGACTAGATAGTATTAGTGAATATAGTGATTAGACTAGTATTTACTTTGAAAGTAAAACTTTGAGATTTTGGGTGCGTGTTCAACATTTTTTCCTCAAGACAATTAATCTTAATTACACTATCTTATTGTTTATCAACTACTTTTATAAAGGTATTATTTACTCATTGATAACTGGTTTCTAATCTAATTATCTTTTTTTATTCTTTTAGTCGCATTCAGGTATGATCTACATTATTTTATTTTTAGATTTTTTTTAGAAATCATCTTCACATTTTTTGCACTTTTTTTGAAAGGTATGAGCCAGTTGCTGTTGTAAAGAATTCTGCCAGGATAAGATCCCTGAGTGATCTTCGTGGAAAAAAATCGTGTCATACAGCATTTGCTAGGACTTCCGGTTGGGAAGTGCCAATTTCGAGATTGATGCAAAAAAATGTATATTGATTTATCTATTTTATAAAATTTTGCCATATCCGTATATATAGGTGGGTACTTATCTATTTTGTATGACTATCTATAGGTTATGATCAAACAATGTACTTATGACCTGACCACTATCGAACGAGAACTAGGTAAGTTTTTTTGCCCATAAAGCTAGACAAATTTCACAATTTTTTTTCTAAATTTTAGCGGCTGCAGCGAACTTTTTTGGACCATCTTGTGCTCCAGGTAGTATTTCAATCGATTTTCTATTTTTAAGATTAGGATTTTCTATTATATAGGTATATGTATTTTATAATAAAAATTTGATAATTTCAGGTGAATGGGTACCTGATCCTCTCTCAGACCGTGAATTGAGTAAGTTTGTTCCAAAAATATCCTAATTTTGAAAATATTCGAATAACTTTGATTTGATTTATTATTAGAAATAAAATACCCGCAACTTTGTGAGCTATGGTATACCAGTACTTTATTCTAATTATCGATTATACCTGTATAATATGTACAACTAAATTTCCTTTTCCTTGAAAATACATAGTAATAATAGACGAGATTGTTCCGAAGCAGACAAATATTCAGGATTTCGAGGATCACTACGATGTCTTACAGAAAATGGTGGGGATGTAGCCTGGACCAAATTAGAAACTGTCTATCAATTTTTTCTCGGTGGACTGCAAGCTCAAGGTATAGACTATTGACGTGAAAATAATTATCTTAAAATTTCTATTTTATTTCTAAAATGTAGTGAACCAACAACAGCAATTTCTACAACCTCAAAATGGCCTTTTAAACGGACTAAATGGTCTGAATGGTCTGAATGGCAATAATGGAACACAAGGACGAAATAACCTCGGAAATGAGCCCATTTATACTCATTCTGAATACTCATTTTTGTGTCCTGATGGTTCAACTATTCCTATAAACTCGGATATCCCATGTACATGGGCTGGACGACCTTGGAAAGCATTTTTAGCCTCAAATCGACTCATTAGTCCAACTTTTATTGCAGATTTACAACAACAAATTACACTACACAGAACCATAGGTGCAGCTTTTGATGCTACAACACCTCAAATTATCTCTTGGTATCGAGATATTTTGGAATTTGAACCGAATGAAATCGAGTATCATGTACCGGCTAATATTGCCCTTGCAAATACACCACTAATCTATTTGGATAGGGGGAATTATACTTTGACAATTGAGAAACCAGCTTGTCCTAATAGAAGGGTTATAAGGTTTTGTGTTCGATCTGATGTTGAAAGACAAAAATGTATGGGACTTCGAATGGCAAGTATTGGTCGGAGAATTGCACCATTTTTTGATTGTGTTCTGGGTGAGGGGAAAGAAGATTGCTTAGGGAAATTGGTCACTGGACAGGTATACTTTATACCTAAATATTCATAAAAAATTCTAAATCCTACATATTTATGGAAAAGAATTATTTGATTTGGATTGAAATATAAAATTTCCAAGTTAAAATGTCTTTTTAGAAATAAATGGAAATTTTATCAATTTTTATTTATATGTAGGTTTTTTTGATTCAATTCATATTTTTTTTGTCATTTTAGGCTGATGTTATGACTGTAAATGCTCGAGATGCATTCCATGCTTCTAGGTACTTGATAGTAAAATTGATTAAGATCCTAAATATCTTAAATATTAAATCGATTTTAGAAAACACCATTTGACACCAATTTTATCTGAGGCTGAGAGATTTGGGGACGAAGAAACTGATGCTTCAAGATATACTGTAGCTGTGATAAGAGCAGATTCTGGAATTCAATCTATTTCTGACCTTCGAGGTAATGAAGTATAAAAATACCTAAAAATGAAAAAATTTCATGATAATCTTATTTTAGGAAAAAGGTCATGTCATGGATCTGTGAATAGTTTAAGCGGTTGGAATATACCCCTAATAGTTTTGAGAGATTCTGGTTTAATTAGTCCTTATGGGTGCAATTTTGGACAATCGATTGCTCAATTTTTCTCAGCAAGGTTTGTACTTATTACCAATTGCATTCCAAAATTCAAAATTTTCTAAAAGATTAAAATTTAAAATTTCATTTCATATCAAGTTGTCTGCCTGGTGCAAGAGATACTTCATTGAATCTCCCTGAAACTTTGTGTTCCCTCTGTGTTGGTGCTAGTTTCGGTAAGTTACGAAAAATCTGAAATCTGAAAGCTTTTTCAAAAATGTCTCAAAAAAAGAGAAACTGGAATGAAATCAAAACCAAGAAAAACTTATGATTCGAATATTAGATACATTTTTATACGTATATTCTGTATACTCGTAGGTATAGGTACATTTGTCATGCTGATTTACTGAATCGGCTGATTTTCTGATTTCTTAACCTAATTTCAAGCTATAACTTGAGTTGAATTTTGAATAGTAATTTTCCATATTTCTGTATTTCTGTAGAAATTGGTGGACAACCTCCAGTCGAGACAGTTTGTGCAGATAATCCGCTAGAAGGTTTTATTTAAAATACACAGAATTTTGTAAAAAAAATATTCTTATTTTATTTATGAATATCATTTTAAAATTTAGGTTTTTACGGTGATTTGGGAGCCTTCCGTTGTCTACCAACCTTAAGGGGAGATGTTGCATTTGTGGATCATCTGACTCCCTTATTGAATACTGGTAAGTTTTGTAAACAAATACCATACCATTCTCTAATAATAATAAAATAAAATGAACCTCACAAACAAAATCACAAAAAGACTTTTTTTGGTCTGTCTGACTGTCTGTCTTTATTACTCACAATTCTACTTAAATTCAATTTGTCTCACAGTAGTATGAGAATACAAATAAGTGAATTGGAGCTACTTTAAATATAAAATATGTCGAGGTCTGAATACAAATTTTATTTTTTTTTGCAAAAAAAGATGGGCTCGCGAATGCAACATGGGCTTCAGGACTTTCTTCAGCTGGATTTCGTCTAGTTTGTCCAATTGGTATGAATATTTTATAAAAAATTTAAATGATCCATTTTTAGAATTGACTTTAAATTTTATGCAAAATAGGCCCAACCAGACCCATCACTGAATTCAGACAATGTAAGACATCCCTGTCTAAAAAATGAAATTTGTTGGTAACTTTTTTATGACAATTTGAAAACTTTTAGGTCATTGGGGTAAAGTACCAAGTGACAAAGTGATCACAAATGAAGACCATGACTATCATGTGAGAGAGGATATAAGGTTGACACTTTTGAGAACATCACAGACATTTCATACAGGTACTTGTGTGTCTTTTTTCCTTTAAATTCAAATTATACTAATCTAATTATCATATTAGTGTAGTAGACATTAAAACTCATTTCCTGTTTAATTATCATATTTCAGAACAAACCGTGCTCAGACTTTTTGGACCTTATTATGGTGTACCAGATCTTTTGTTCAAGGTACTAATACAAACTACATAGTAAATTCCCCTTTCGCTTTCTATAAAAAATTAAAAATTTTCACACTTTACTTTTTTTAAAAGAGAATTTGCTCATTTATTTTGATTCTAAAATACATACCTACTACAAGCACAAGTACGTAGTATGTAGTAGTAGTAGGTACCCTATATATGTATGAAGGTACTTATGTCTTCAACATAAAAGTATTTACAGTCAAATCTAATTTATACCCAGGCACATTGTAAGCACTTGAAGCTTTCCAAATTCTTCCAATTCTACCCCTTTGCTGCCTTTTTTCTAACAGAAAATATTATTGCTGTTTCAGCAGCAAAGCCATAATATATATCTTTTGAAATTCTATTTTATTTTCTCCCCTGTTTCCTCTATTGCGATTCGAAGTCATTTAATCAATCACAAAAATGTCAAAAACAAGCTTTAGTTATCAATCAAAGTCTTGACATATATTTATACGAGTATGCAAGCCATTTGTAGGTACTTTTTTTGATCAATTTTGACCTTTGAATTTTTTTGAGAAAATTGTAAAAGTTTATGAATTTTGCCAAATAACTGATTTGATAGAAAGTTAAACCTCTCATTTTTATTGCTCTATCTCTATATGATAATAATAATCCAAACCTAAAGTTTTAAATTTGGTTCAAATTAGGTTTAAATTAAGTTGAAAGATTTTTAACTTGCCAAAAAATAACATTTTAATAACAATAACCAGCTACTCAACAAATGACAAAAATGCCAAAAAAATAAGCAATCTCATGTTTGTTTTTGATAAAAGGACCTTACTGGAATAGTAATTTTACTAACAAGACTAGTCGTAGTGTGTTTGTGAATTTTTCGGGAAAAAACCTGAAAAACTATTTTGTTTTTTGACAAGTCGTATTTTGGCATTTCTGTGAATCGACTAGTTGAATTTGAGTAAAATACTTGTAGATTTTGTAAAGTAAACGTAAACCCGTATAAATACTATCACTAACTAGTGCTGTATTTTCCACTTTCACCCCAAAAGTCCAATTTCCAATTGAAAATTTTGACTTTCTACTTATACTTACTTGGAAATTCGAAATTTCTGTAAATCCTACTCGACTCCGACTCTGGCTGACTTTGAAGTCAAAATTATAGGTACCTACACTATATGCTATTCTAGTACATTCGAGTAAGTATTAAGTATCCGCTAAATATGTTTATGTAGTATAAAATTGGAAGATCAAAGACAAAAAGTGTAGGGGAAAGTAGTTGTAATAGATATTATTATAGAATTTATTTGACTATTTCAAATTTCAATCTCTTTTTAAATTGTAGGATATCTCGACTGGGCTTGTTCCTTTGAACGATGGTTAGTAAAATAATTACTTATACATACATTATACTATTGTAAGGACATTATATTGAAATGACTTGAAATAATTAAAAATAATTTGTATTTTTAGCAATTTCACCAGAAAATTCGAGAAAAATCGATCAATATGGACGCTATGTATCCTCGAATAAGGATGTGGTTTTTGATCAGCAATATTCAAATAGAATTATAAGGGATATCGAGGATTGTGGCAATAATTATGACTATTATTCCTCTTATTATTCAGGAGGAGATAATTTAGTTTCGACTAGTACAAGTAGAATAAATCAAATTCTCATTATTTCCTTTTCAATTTTATGGGCCAATTATTGCAGAATATTGTAAAGTATGAAATTTTCAAAAAGTACTACTTAAAATAATACTATTAGGTATATCCATTAAGAGCTAATTAGATTATTTAGGTTATTAGATTAGTTAATTAGATTAGATTATATATTTCTTACCTATTTCTATATACAATTAGACTTAAGTGACGCATTTTGTATTTTATATTTTGTACAATTTAATTTAAATTTGTTAACTACCTCTTATATACCTCTTATGTTTACCTTTATAAAACTTATATTTATAGGATCACAATACAATTGCCTAGTAGAATTAGAATAGATAGAATACGTATATTGCTAAGTACTTAATTTTTATATTTGTACCTCAGTATAACCGATGATAACCTTAAAACTTAAATATAGAATTTGAACTATGACATAATCATATTATAATTTAATGCAAAAAATTTGATCAATCTGTGCAAACATTTTAAAATTTTGTAAATCATTCATGTACAAGGTAGTATTTATTACTACTAATAATAACTTACCAATAATAAAAAAACTAAAGATAAAGACAAAAAATTAAATAAAATCAAGATCAAATTCAAATTGATATATTATATACATAAATATGCTGAATCAAAATCGAAAAACAGTGAGCTACAAAAGATGGACATTATTTATTAACGAACATATTAGCTCGCACCATTTTAGATTTGACTTTGAGTTTTAAAAACTGTTAACAGCGTTTTCCCTCTTTTTTTGAGAATGAGTAAACCTTTAAGCAACAACAATGAATCTAGGCCTGTCCCATTCCCTATAAGCAATACATATACCGATATATTATGCTCGATGCCTTTAAGGCTTAAAGGTACAAACCTAATTCAAGTCATGAAAAGTATATTTAGTACAAATAAATATTTTAAAATATTTTTTTGAAAATAATCTCAAAAATTAAAAATGTTAAAATCAACATCTACTTCTACAGATACTTCTACTTATACAGTAGATATCGAAGAAAGATTTAAAAAATCCTTTAATATAAAATCAGTTCAATGTATTGGTCGTGGTGGATTTGGAATAGTTTATAAAGCAAATCAATTTATAGATAAAAAGGATTATGCTGTAAAGATTCAAAAAGCTAGCAAGTAAGTTCAAGTAATTTTTTTCAAGTAATATACATAGTACATATATTTGATTTTATACTATAAATATTTGACACAAATCAAATATTTATAGTATACATTCAAATATACTAGGTATACTTATAAAACATAGATAATTACAATTAGGTACAACTACACTAAAGATAAAACTAACTACTTAATTTTTGGATTTTGTAAAAATTTATTAGTGTCAACAACCTTCAACGATTTTACAATGAAATACAAGCCATGAGTAAGATCGGCATACATGCAAATATAGTACAATATTATGGAGCTTGGGTTGAAGAATTCGAATTCATTTTATCGTAATTTTTAATTTATATCAAATGTCAAGGTACTGTAGGGTACTATTTATCATTAGTTTTTAAACAATTATTTTGTAGAAATGATGGAGAATTGGACGATACTTCAAGTCAGAGTATCAGCACATCTACTCAAAGTCCAGTTGAAAATTCCTCAAGGGGTAAAATCTATACTGATCAAAATGCAATTCTGAAACATTTAGACTCAATATGGAAATCATATTTGAATAAAGTCATTTATATTCAAATGGAATTATGTCAAATGACTCTACAAGACTGGATGTTCCAAAAAGAAATAGAGAGAAAAGTCTTTCCAGTTTCTCCAGACTCAAAATATATCTATTTCCAAGCCACTGTCGGAATTGCATTTATTCATATGAGAAAAATTGTTCACTGCGATATAAAACCTCGTAATATATTTATTAATCAGCGAAAAGGCAGAATTCATGTAAAAATTGGAGATTTTGGTTTATCAAAGAGATCATCAGCACCGACAATATCATCTTTCAGTGATTATGATTGGGATCCTTTTGAAGCTCCAGAAAGTGTACGTTATTTATGAAAATATTGTGCCATTAATAATTGATAGGTAGTTAAACTAAAAATTAATTTTTTAGATGAAAAGCCGAGTTTTCAATGAAAAGTCCGACATTTTCTCTCTTGGAATTCTGTTATTTGCTCTACTTTATCCTACTAAAACTTATACTGAAATATTGGATAAGATTATGGATATCAGAATAAATAAAATTGTTCCTGATTCTTGGATCGAAAATAAAATGACTTCTGAGGTATAGTACTTAGGATTTAGGATTAGTACCAGTGTTACTGTAGTACCCTTCTAAAAGTTTAACTAAAATTCAACAAAATAGTTTAACTAAAAATTTTTTATAATAGATATTGCAAGTTAAAGAGCTCATAGATGATTCCCCAAATAAAAGGCCGACCATCAAAAAAGCTAAAGAATGGGCTAAATTCTACTATTATAAGAAATTGAATAAATTCTGATATAATTTAC
>JAQIXA010001575.1:0-23799 GCA_034699045.1 Nanhermannia cf. coronata Gr-Ori-00579
AATTATTGCCTAATTGTCTTTTGCAGATTCCTTCCACCAGCCGTAACACCACCACTTGTGGCTCCATTGAAGGAATTCGAAGTCCTATTAATCATTTGTGCAATCCTTTTCCTCGGACTTATGCTAATAGGCCTCGGATGCTCGTATTATTGTTTGAAACAACGAAATATCCAAGTTGTGAGGAAACGACCTTTCACGTAAGTATAGTAGAGTAGGATTCAAGTATCAAAATTAAATTAAATTAAACTAGACGAACCGTATAATTTCTTAATTGTAAAATTTTATAATAGGCCTGAGGAGAGCGTTTCAAGCATAGAAAGGTACTCAATTATCTTAATTAAATTAATCATAGACCACTATATGCTTATATACTATTGTTGTTTATTCGAACAGTTTTTCAGCTCTGAAGATCCCAAGAGTTAATGCACCATCCTCAGGTTCATCTGAACCTTTAGAGGAAATCCTCGCTTCAGATTACCCATCCTCAATTGGTTTGTTTTTAACATGATTTTGATAATTTTTTTGATAATAATTGATGTCTTTTTATGGAAAATTCAGAAGATGCACCTCAGAGACCGGATACAGTATCTTCCGAATATTCTGATACTCATGTCCAAATTGAGACCGAAATCGTTCCACCGATCCATAAACCGCATTTCCCATTGCGAACCGCCAAACCTGATGAGCTTTCGACCTTCTCAGAGAGAGAAGGATCCATCACTTCGATCGAGGAAGGTTTCACTGCCCTTAGCTCGCATATTCCAGATTTACATGCACCGCCAACTAAACGAGCTCCGCCACCGATCTTTACAAGGGTAAGTACCCCCATTATAATTATATTTACCTACTTGTATTATATTATGTTTGGTATTATATTTTTCAAATCTCAAATCAAAGAATTTTTAAAGTTTTCAAAGGTAATTCTTTCGATAAGATCAACTTGCATTGCTTCTGGTTTAAAAATTAGCATTATATAAATAAGATGAATATTTTCTCATCATAAAATTTTCTTTTCAAAACTTAAATAAATCCTTTTAGAAAAAGGTTTTAAACAATAGAAAGTTAATTTTACAAGCAAATCTAAGCTAAAATTCTAGAACTTCTTTAAATAAACTTTGCTATTTACTGAAATTTATTGAAATTTTTTGATAATAAGTACCTAGATAATTGTAATGTATAAGTAAAGCCAGAATATAAAATTTCTCAAATGGAACGAAAGGAAGTGAATTTTGTCAATTCAAACCCAAACCTACTGTTGATACATATCAGATTAAATATTATAATTTTTGATATTTTCACAACTTAACAGACTGAAGATATCCGACCGGAAAGAAGTTTGCAAACGATCGAGACCCTTGCACATCAAACCATCATCGATCGAGAGGAATTGGAGAGGGAAACGAGGACCTTTGCTCCACCGGTCCCTGTGCAACCACGAAAACCAGAAATAACCGTCCACAACATTGACGATGTCTATCTTCAGGTTTGATATACTCACATTTTACCTACCTACTTTTTTTTAACAGGACTCTTTTATCTCTGTGAAAATACATGTAAATTATCCATTTTTTGTAATCAATCGAGAAATATCTATAGTCATTCAACTTTTCGAGAGATTCAGTTATTCCCCCAAACTTGCCAATTTCCTCTGAAAATGAGCAAAAAAATCCAACTACTTAATTTGAATCATGTTTTTCCTTTTTACCAATATAATAATACTTATACCAGTATCTTATCACTATAACCAGTAGTAAAACAAAGTACTTTTTTTATGTAATATCTGTATAGTTAGTTTATTATCATCTTTGATTCTTTCTGATCATTTTGTTCGAGATGAAAAATTGACTATTCACCATCACCACAATTTTTTGCCCTTTTTTATGACCAGAATTATGCGGGTTCATAAGATGAATGTGAATTGGATGATGATATACTAAAACTACTGATACTGATATATCTAGTAGTATTCAGTATATTATACTGTATTATGTATTTAGTATAAAATTAGGTAATTTTCTACTTGAATATCTTTATACCCCGTTTTACATTTATGTACCTACTTACTATCTATCGACTACTATACTGATAAAATCAAATCAATATCTTTCAGCATCACACTTTCTTGATTTTTTCAACCAATTTGTTCCGCTATTTCATCATTATCTAAAAACAATTTTAAAACAAACTCAAAACTATAGTAGGGTACTGATAACTGATGATAATGCTAAATACCTTATGTATAGGAGGTATCTGTCTGAGTAGCAATGATATAAAAAGTACTTGCTCAACTTACGATTTTACAATTTTGTATCTTTTTTATATAGACGATAATTGAGAAACGGTTGATCGAAGATGAAGAAGTGACTACTAGGGCTGTAACCAAATACTACAAGAAGGCACCCCCGCCACCACCACCACCCCAGAGATGGGAAACCATCGTCACAACAACGGAGAAAATTGAGGAAGAAAGAATCGACGAAGAGCATTGGGAAAAAAGTAAGGATTTTTATGTACATTTACATTAATTCGGTTTCACTCACGTCCCAACTATCATTTATGATTATGATTATGCTATTAAATATTTTTTCAAATAAAGTTCTTTGGCCTTACGAGTACCTATATATTATTCATAGTAAGGTATTTGAAGATCCAATTTGAACTCAAGTGTTTAGTCAAAACTTAAACTTTTATGATCATAACTATGTGTAGAATGATAAGATGGTATTGTGAGGTGGTGACAAGTGACAGGAAATTTACGCAATAGATTATATAATAAAATAATGCTTATTGTTTACTTTATGATTAGTCTAGTGTCTAAAGCTAATAATAGTAATTATGATTATTTTTTTTTCATATGAAAAGTGTCCGAGGGTACGGATGTTGCATCAGTGGGTTGGTCTGCTATTGAGTAAGATTTTAAATAATACTTTTATATACTTTCAAAGATAGGCTTGTTTAATTTATTTTTATTGCATTTTTAAAAAGGGAACCACCTATCCGACCTCATTATTCAGTTATTGACCGAGAATCTATTCATCGTCATACTGACATCACCCATGACACTAGTGATCAGACGACCATTACAAGAGCTAAACAACGACTACGGATCGATGGGACTGATACCAGGATTTGGACGAGTAAATGGGAGAGGATGTGGTCCATCCTGGAAGAACCTACTAGACCTGGGGATGATTTGCCAGGTTCATCAGGAGGTCGTCCACCAGGTGGTCCTTCAGGTAGTCGTTATGATGATACTTATAGGAGGACTTCAGCATCAGAGACGAGCTTCATTCTCAACTCTGAGGATCGTGAGAGATGGAGGCAAATCATCACCACTGAATCAACCCTTAGGACTCTTTTGACTGAGGCGACGGGTAAATTTTCCTATCAAAACGCCCATTCATCATATGATAAACAGTAAAATGACATTATATTTTTATATACACAGTTCGTGAAGATTATGAAAGAATTAGACGAGATCCTCGATATGAGAATCTGTTCACTTCTGAGAAATGGGAAGTGATTATTAGAGCTTTAGCACCTACTGATGAACCATTCGAACCATTTTTTTCAGGTAAAACATACCTTTAAAAATGTAATTACATCGTACTATATTACTTATGGACTTCTTATAGATAATGGAAGCGAAATATCATCATCAATATCGGCCTCTAAAGCAATTCGAAGATACAGGAGGAGAAAATCACAAGCCATTTCTGAAGCCACTTCAGCTACTGATGTTCGATCAAGTGAGATTCTACCTTTACAAAATTTATCAGGGCTTTGAAACTAGATTTTCAAAGTTTTTTAACATATGTTACAAAAATTTTCAAAAATTTTAGCATTTTTTTAAATTCTCTGAAATGTCTTTTGTTTTCAAGACCAATTTTCTAAAAATATCATAAAAAAGTCTTGAGTTTGTCTATTAAAACATAATCTAACTCGCTTTGACTAAATTTTTCTCTCTTTGATTCTAGTGACTGAACTCATGGTGTCAGACTACGCTCGTCACGGCCATGATGATGACAATTCATCAGTCGTCTCATCCATTCCAGGTCAAGGTCCAAGGTCAACTGCAGACAGAAGTCAAACAGAAATCGTTGAATATGCACCAGATTTCGACGATGATGATGATGATGATGTGGAACTCGGTGATTTCGCAGATCGACAAGTCACATCCCACACAGAGCATACTGAAGAAAGGGACGATGATGGTGGAGTTGTCAAACAATCATCTTCAACAAAAACCGTGGTTTCTTCTAGTAGACTGACCCGATTTTAATATAAAAAAATACTTATATCAATAGTACCCAATTCGATTACAATATCATTTATTGGTATACCTAAAATCCAATAGAAAAATAGTGAGAGGATTCGCTCTAAATTCGACACAAGAACCATATTTGGTGCTTCACATTTACAATTAACAAAAAAAAATTGCAATATATTATAATATGCAATATTTATGGATATATAATAGTACTAGTATTTATATGTAAAAGGTAAATTAATTTTGCAATAACTTATCCTTATTAACACTTTAACTTATATTTTATATTGTTGTATCAACATATCTATTGTATAATTGTATTCATTTACCATATTAATCAATTCAAACAAAAATAATATTTTTAATTTAATTTATATTCATGTATAATGAACGAGAATGAGACTAACAAAGCCAAAATAATTTAAGTTTTTTATACCTAACTATTTAAGTACATACATACCTATAGCTAATTTAAAATTTATCAAAAACTAACGTACAACTTTCTATTTTATTTTTGAATACAATATAATTTTGCTATTAAAAAAATGTGTTACACATTAAAAACCATGTTGGATGAATAAATTTTTTGTATTTGCAGTTTTGTTAACCAAAAAATATTTCATTAAAAATGCTATTTTTATTTTAAATTTTAAATAGGGATACATGTATTTGATAGTAAATCATATTTTTTTCGAGATATAAACAATAGATATGTAAAATACATAGTGAAATTAGTAAATTTATTGTTAGCCTGATAGGCAATTGTAAATGGACCGGAACTTGAAACTCTTTAAAAAATGAGAGAGATAAAACCATTGATGAATATTAAAAAGAGATAGAAAGTGTAGGATATGGAAATGGATATGATGCATAAGCTCATTATAATCCAAATAAATGGTCAAATGAATCATTTTAATGGAAAACATATGGCTTTAATTTGTAGATACATACTTTGAAAATAGTCTATTTCATCAGAATTATCATATTTAAATCAGGATAAACATCTAGACGATGAATGAGATTGAAATTTTTTTTCGAGATTTTAACAAAGTCTTGTGGGTAAAAAAATGTATAAAGAATATTTTGGCTAAATGCCTACAAAAAATTCTTCCGGTTTTAATAGAGTATAATACCTACTTATGTGATATGCATAATAATTAATATTTTAAATAATATCGTAACTACATTCAATCTATCTAGTAGGCATTAGGTATTTTTAATAAGTATATAGTACGTAAAGTGTACTGTACTAGCAGTTTATTCATACTAATATTTATAAAATCATTTTTTGTAGCAATTTATGAAAATATCAGTACTTACCTTACAAATACAGATACCTTACTAGTATTATATTCCATAAGTAATCAATATCAATATTGGTTAGATATACTGATAAGTCCTGTATAATACAATTATGTAGTGACTTATACCTAAATGAAATAAACGAACATTTATCTACAAGGTAATTTAGCTTTAATGAACTAGAGAGAAGATCTTTTACTCGTACATAGCATTTTATATACCTATACCTATTTTAGGCCTAACTCCTAACCTTGTAATAATTGTAATAAGTGTTTAAGTTTAAAATCTTAAAAAATTTTCTAACTTCTTTGTAAGATCAAAATCAATGCTAAAATCTACTACTTCCCTTTAGATTATACCTACCTAGGTATATATGTACATATAGTTATCTACAAATAGAATATTTGATAGAATATTCTGCAGATTTTAAATTATGACATTTTTAAACTGCAAATATAAAATGGAATTTTATTAATGTCCAAAGGATCAATTTTTATGGATATTTCTTATTCACAAACAATCCCTATAAGTTCTAGTCATACAATTCAGAATTCAGATTCAGATACATTATAAACATATTAAACCAGTAGATAAAATAAATATAATTTTAAAATTTTAGACCTACAGTATAGATCCATTGCATTTTGCAATTTTTACAAGTCCTTTTTACTATCGTGGCGAATTTGTTCAATTTAATTCAGCTCAGAAAAATCTGACTTTGGCCTCAACTCTATAAGTAAATACAATAAATAGACCTAAAATTAAGACCAAAATCTGGTTTTTCAAAGCTGATAAAACACTTTCATCAATCATCATTCATCATAAAAAGTTGTTAAATCTCATATTACCCATAAATTCAATGAGTTGTTGAATCTTTCACCGCTAAACTACGGCAATACAGAGAATATAATACTCGTGTGTTTTTTATTTTTATTTGTTAAAATTTTAAAAATTATTTTACAAGGTTCTAATTTGACTAAATATGGGTCGACCTAGGGGTCAAACAAGAGAAGGACATGGTGGAGGCAGAAAAGGTGGTGGTGGTGGTCGAGGCGGTGGTGGTAGTCGAGGAGGGGTTGGTGGAAGAAGAGGTGGTGGACATGGTAGAGGAAGAGGAGCCAAAGGAAACCCGAATTTCCCTCAACGATGGAGTAAGGATTGATTAATATATTAACTATTTAATTTTAATTGTTTTTTCAACTCATTTGTAACCTTTGACCTTTATTTTTAGACAAAGGTCAAGCTTGTGAATCAAACCCACAGTCAAGAAAATTTAGAGATCAAGTTTCGTCTGGGCAATTTAATTTGCACAATGTGCTCGGTAAGTCGATAGATTTACGATTTCGGAACCGGTCACAATCACAAAGCTTCTATGTTTATTAAGTGCTCATTAGTGGACCGTGTTTAGAACCACACGGTGCTGGAACCACTTTCTTTGAACTCCCCTTGGTCCAAGGGTCATATTTTGTAAAATGCATGTGCAATTGTGTGTGTCTACATTCGACAATCGAATCTTATCTTACCTTATATTAAATATAAAGTCTTGACATTATATAAATAAAATACTATTTTTTTATTAACTAAACTGTAATTGTTTTCATTAGATAACCCATTATTAACTGTGAGGAATGTTGAACAAAGGGCTGGAGATGATGACGACATGGACATACTCGATGAGGAAGAAGATGATGTTTACTCTGAAGATGTTCAATCCCTGACAATTTCTGAAGGTGGTCGAACTCGATTAAGTTCTATATCTTCGTGTAAATCATTCGCATCTGGTTTTTCTAAATGTACTAACCGAGCATTTGAAAGGTATTTTTATATTCAGTTTAGTATTAATACGTATGTAATTGTAATACCTATGAAATGAATTAAGAAATTTTAATATTAATTATTCCATTCAATTTAACATTTAACAGGTTTATGTCAAAATTTAAATTCGATTCGGCCTTACATAAAGAAATGCTGTCCTTACTTGCTGCAACAACAGAAGTCATAAATAGTATGGGAGGAAAACAAAATGAGACTGAATATTTTGCATCATTTGTAAGTTAACCATAAATATTTATTTGAAAAAACTTTTTTTTGCTTACCATTACACTTTTGTGTCGATTTACTAGGTATTCTATAAAATAAATTTATAAATGAAATTGAAATGAATATTTTATTGGTTTTTTATTTTTTACTTTTTACAGATAAGTACATTAGATAAATGCGAACCTCAGCATTATGAGCCTATGATGGCCCTAGTTTGCATTGTTATTGGAAAAGTTCCTCAATCAATTTTACAACTCAAATTTCCTGATATATATCCAAAAATTGGTCAGATTCTTATTGAATCAATGGAGTCATATAATCATAATGTAACAAGATTAGTAAGTCAGACACAATTTATTATTTATTTTATATCTTGGATTATACTAGATATCTGTAATATAGGTATGTATGACTTTTTTTATCAACAGTGTTGTGAAGCCTTAATGAAAATATTAGGTGCTCAAAATCCAAGACGTTTTGATTCTGATCAAGATTTACAAAAACTTCTCAATTTAATATTAAAATGTGCCTTAAGTGAAAATCCAAAAGTTAGAAGAAAAGCCCGTAAAGCAATTAGCTTTCTAATGAGTCGTCAAAATGAGAGAAATTGTACAGTTCTCAATAAATATTTACTTGGTTGGGTTCTCGATCATTTGCTATCTTTTCCTTCTTGTGGAGTTAAAGCAATTACAGATTCACTTGGTCTTTTACATTTCTCATGGCCTTATATTCAAACTATACCTACTTCAGGAGCTAAGAAATTATTTGAAGCTATTTTAAGAGTGATGTCAAGTGGCGATGTTTCAATATTAAAAATAAGTTTTACCGTTTTTTCATCAGTATTCCAGAGTAGTGGTACAAGTTTTGTATTCTCAGGTTCACATTCAAATAATGAGGAGAAAAATCAAAAAGAATCATTTACACCAAAACTGATATCAGCTTTATGGGATTTTAAACCTGACTTTAGAAATAATGAAGCTTTTATGGTGTGGTTACAATGCATTTTAGATGGAATTGTTCGATTAAAACAAGAGGATTTAGCTCTTGGTGTTAACTATGTTCCATTAATTATTGACGCTGTTAGTTCAACTTGGGAATCAATGTTTGGTCAACTAACATCAGTTTTATTAGCAAAACATCTTTATCACATTTTAAATCCAGAAGAAATAAGTTCAAACTCGTCAAATTTAGATAATATGCAGCCAATTATAGAAAATTCTTTTAGAATTTTATCAAAACACCTCATTTCAATTCCCCCTAATCCTCATTGCATAACAACTTTAAATTCATTACTTGAAGTTCTTTCACCTGAACTTTTTTGTGAATCAGCTAAAGAAATATTTCTTCAAATTGTACCACTAAAATCAAACAGCCCAGGTAAGTAACACAGAAATCCATATAATTATTAGTCGACTCTGAACTGAAAAAATAATATCAACTTTATCATGTTTTTTGAATAGGTATTGAAAAAACACTTGGAAATTTTGTCAAAGCATTTGGTGTTGAAAATATATGGCCCATCGTAAACGCTGAAATTCGTTTAACTGTTCTTCTGCCATTGTTGAGGGACAATTTAAGAAATGGCGAATTTTCATTCTGGAAAAAAATGATTCTACCACTTTCTGCCAATCAAAGTTTAACTCCCATTGTATGGGATTCTTTTGTAGGTTTTTGTAGAAACCCGAAAAATCCTAATGATTTTCCAGGTATGGAAATTATCTTTACGTTTTTTAATGAACAAAATAATATATTTTGTTAATTTTTTTTGCAGCCGAATTATTAGGAAAAGCAATTTGGGAAAATCCATCAGCAAGACTTTCGGCATTAGCTGGCTTAAGACAATTTATTTTATGGTAAACATACTTATACATATTTACACAACTGTGTTGTATATTTATAAAGTTATAATTTTTTATCACCCTAGGCCGCAATGTAAACCTATTGCAGAAAAATATACAAAGAACTATTTCCCTGTTCTATTTAATACTTACATGAAAGAAAAATCCTTAGGATCTGAATCCCATCCTGGACATTCTGATTCTACAGCGAAAACTATTCAAGACTATTTAAGCTTTTGTGATGATGAATATCATTTTAGTCTTTTGGAGAAAACTATTGTCAAGTTTGAAAAGAAAGAGGGGTCACATGTTCTCGATTTAATGTCTTTATTGTTGAGTGATCGTGAGTTAGATGGATCAGTTTGTAGAAAGTTTATTGAAATTGCAAAGAGTTTGATAAATGATGTTGAAAATATGAAGAGAGCTTATCGTATCCTGCAAGTTTTGGTGAAGAATGATGAGGTGCCATTAGAAATTAAAGAGGAAATAGTTCAAATTTTAAGAGATAATAAAGGAAATGCTAAATCGAACGCAGAGGGTAACCAATAATTTGCAATTTATTAATCTGATTCAAATTTAACCTTATTTTAATTTACAGCACTCAGACTTGAAAGTCTCAACTGCCTTATTTCAAAGGTACGAGTACATTTATATTTTATTCATTAATTCAATCATTTTTATTAAATGAAATATTTTTCTAGAATGAAGTTTGGATGAAAGAATTTCTCCCAGAAGCAATTTTGAATCTTTTAAGCGTAAATAAAGTAACGAGAACGAAAGCAATATCTTTCGTAAAAACAGTGTGCGTCAATCTTGGGGTAATTTATAGAATATTTTTACTTTGAAAAACTTTCCATCATCTTTTTTGACAAATTATGATAAAATATTTATCTTATATCTCCACATTATAGGAGAAAAAGGAAGATGAAGTTGGAAAAGAAATAGAATCATTAATGGATATAATTGAATTGGGACTCAAATCGGATAACTCTTTCATAATCGCTAGTACCATTCATTTTATCTCGTTAGCTATCAAAGAACTACGACCGTCATCACCAAATGCACCACTCACTCAAAAGATAATCCTCGGGTTACAAAATCAAATGAGATTGATGAATTATGAAGATCGAGATGAGCAAATTATACGGGAATCAATGGCTTATCTTTCTTTAAATCTATCTTTGTTCAAAGGAATGATGGGTTTATATGCAAAAGATTTGGGCGAACTTATAGCATTGAATGTACTTCCAAGAAAGGATGTCAATAAAATGCTTGCACAAATGGTGAAAATTTTTGGAGTTGGTGGATTAAGATCCGTTTTACCGAATGCTGATGAGCCTAAAATGCATAATAGAATACGTAATTTGCAGAGAAAACTCAAAAAACTTAAAGAAAGTAGAGTTAAAAAACCAAAGGAAAATGATGATCATGAGAGTGGATCAGAAGATGACGACGAAATGGAAGGTCTGATGGGTCTTGGAGCTGTGAGTATGGACAATAAAAAACTTGTTATAAAAGAGGGTCTGGTCGATTTCCTCGATGGTAAGCATTTTTTCAATGTTTAACAATAATTTTAGAGAAATTAGTAATCTAGTTCATATTCATAATTATAATACCTACTCTCTTCTCTTTGATAATTTTTAGTTAAAAATGTGACTGGAGCTCTAATTAATAAACCAGAGAAACCTAAAAGTATGGAGACTTCGTCGTTCGTTAAGTGATTCAATTTTCCTAGAAACTATCTATAAATGAATTAATTTCTATGTTACTTCGTTTTGACTATCTATCTATTCTGTTTATGTCTACTTTGACTTTGAAAAGAATAAATGATGAGTATGCAAAAAAAGTATTTCTGCAGAATCTAGAAATAGAAGGTAGGCACTAGGCACTACTTTACTTTCTATATCCAAACTCAATATAATATAGCTTTATTACTTTTTATGATATAGGTAGGTAGGTAAACTTTGCCAATAAATATTTGGGATATTACTTATGGTTAGTACGAGTTTTATGCAGGTTTAGTTTGTATAGGCATTAGGTATAAAGTCTATGAAAATTTACATAATTATTACAACCTTTGATGCAAGACTTACAATTACACTTTTTATCTATCACTTTCTAACTTCCTATGCATTAATTTAGATTTTATTACTATTCTTAGGTCGAATCTCTGATGAGAAATTTTAAGTAGATAGAAACCTATATAAAAAGGAAGTTAGTACCCAGTACGCAATGAAAATAAAAAAAGTCTTGCTTTGAAATTGAAATTATAATTCAACTCCTTTCGTTACATAATAAATGGTTTTTATAACTTTTTGCAGTATTATATGGGTTTTTTATGCAGTTGAACTTAAAATGCTCAAGGTCTAATGAAAATAAATTTAGTTAGCAATCATTCTATTAGAATTTAGAATTACTTTTACTCAGCTTTCTTTAATATCTATATACGCAGGGTACGGATAAAGTAAAAAAAAGTTATGTAACTGAAACTGAATTAGGTACTTAGATTTTATATTCTATCTAGAATTTAGAAACTTTTCATTATAAAGAATTAAAGATATATAATACCCTACAGATACAATTATTCAGTTCCCTGCCACATATACATGATTAACTAGTGTACCCTACTAACTCTAAGAACATTAACTACTAATAGTGCCTACCATGTAAAGAATATTTTGAAGTTTCGAAGTATTAAAAGTCTAATTCTGTTTAATACTATATTAAAAGTAGTTATTTATGTAAATGTCTCGCTTTGCTTTGACTATTCGTTATGTATGTACCCTACTGATATTTTAACTAAAAGTTAATTTTATGTTCCATTCAAGCACGAGATAAGTAAAATAACTGATAGCTTGTCTTTGTTTCACTTGGAATTTGTCAGTTTTAAGTAAATTTTGAAGAATTTTACTTGATGAATTTTGGTTAATGTACTTTTTACGTATTTGTGAAGCGTGATATCATGCTGAGAAATTTACATACTTAATTAAATTACTTTAGCTATCCATGGGAGAAAGTACTCAAAAAATTCTCTTTACTTTCTAGTCATATAGGAAAGTTATGATACTGTAATATGAGTATGTAATAAGATAAGTGAATTATATACCATATACCATTATATCATCTCGAACTATATTGTGTAAGTATAAATTTCCCTTTTTTACTTTATATTATTGTCAAATTCGAATTTAATCAAATTCTAATCTATTCAGCCATCTTAGCTGTATTAACTTTCTCTGCACACAAAGTTTTAAAATTGAAACGAAATCGAATTTTTAGCTCATTATTTATTTTGTTTCCAACCCAGTCCCAGTCTCAAACTTTTACTGACATTTATTTTACCCTTATCATCAGATCAGTATCATTTTTTTAACGAAAAATTCTAAAATTGTCAATCTGAATAAGTCGGGTATTACAAAAGTTTGTCAAGTTAAAACTTGACTATGTATCAAGAAATAGTCTTGAAATAAGTTTTTATGTGTTTGAGTATAATTAGAGCTATAAATCAAAATGACCAGTATCAATACTTATATGTACTATAGCTAAATATGTTATGCAATTTATGTAGGATACTTAAGATTAAGTTTGAAGATAATGCTAATTTGTGGTTTTCAAGTGGATGAACAATATGTTTTAAATTTAAATGAGAGAACCAGACTTTACCAGACTCAAGTCTATCTATAGTAATAGTAATCTATACAGACTGAGCTGATGTTCTATAAAGCTATAGGGAAGGTATTTTGATTTATTAGCGCTCCCGATTTACCCCATATTTCCAAACCGATAGATATTGATAGCCCGCTAACAGCCGCTAGGCTCTATTACAGAGTATATTAGGATTTTGAAATCGAAATTATTTTATAAAAAGTAAAAAATAAATATTCAAGTTTTTATTCATGGTGCTCTAATTTTTAAAGTTTTTTGAAAATAATTAAGTTAATTAACTAATTTCATCGTTAAATTCAACTCGGATGGACACCTGTACTGGGGTAAGTATATTAATGGTTTTTGACATCTCAAAAAGGTCAAAATTTCATTTTTTTTTTACATTTTTTTAAAATGACAACTGCCTTGCCGTTATGTAATCGGACTCGGATTCAGTCGATAAGGACCTGATTTTGGACAGCCAGATTTGGACATTAACTTAAATCTAAACTTATTCTAACTCTAATCTAATTCTCTAATCTAATTCTAATCATATTTTGTAATTTATATTCTTAATTTCAGGTCAGGTCAGGTTAGTGCCAAGTGCAAAACTTAGATTTGGAAACTTTTGATCTAAACTAATTCTAACCTGATTTTAATTCTAAATACTAATTCTAATTTTTTTTCTATTTTGTTTTTAATTTCAGGTCAGGAGTAAGGCCAGGAATAGAATTGAACTTGAATTTGATCTACGAGTACTATGTAATTATAAATTCAATTTTTCAATTTCTAATTCTAAAAAATACAAAAATTACATCTTTTTCTAAATTCATTTTAATTTCTGGTTTCAGGTAAGGATTATTTGGACACGTTTTTGGACTTGACTTTGACTTGACTTGATTCCTGGATTTTGTCACTGGACTACTGAATTTAATGTTTAAACTTTAAGAATCTTATAAAAATTATATAATAAAATACGATTTGAAATTTTTGTTGGAGCATCATACTTTCTATCTACTCGTATATTTTTAAAAACTATTTTAATTTTCTTTTACAAACTACAATTTAAGGTTAGGTTATGGTAATAGGATTAGATTAGCTTAGGTAATATATATAAGTAGGGTACATAGTTCATAATAACTTTAAAAACTTAAACTTCAAGTTTAGATTTTGTTTACTCTCGAGTAATTTTTTTATTTTAGCCTTGTAATACTGATATTAGGCAACATAATTGTAGGTTATATAAGCTTAGTTATTAGCTTAAGTACGATAAAATGCTATTAAAATCAGGTTTTACAGAGTTCAATTATATAGAACTAGATTAGAGTAGATATAGCTTGAATTCAGCCTAAAAATTATCATTATTTTGTTGCTTTTTTTATAAATTATATCTACTTTGAGCAAAATACTTCATCTATTTTTGAATTTTTAGTATAAATAGCTTAAAAATGTTGAAAAAAGTTAAAAAAAATGATCATAAAATTGAAAAATTGCAAAAAGGCCAAAAAAAAATTATGTCGATAGCGGAGCTCGAACGCGGGGCCTCTCGCTTGCAGACTTAACGCGCTGCTCATTACACCAAATTGGCATTCTATTTCCAAAGAGGATTTCAAAAACTCCTTTTTATTTTTCAATTTAAATTATATTTCCGGACCTCTATAATACTAATGGCCTATATAGCTTATATATATAGAGTATTCTCTATCTAATGATATATAGCATGTGTATTAGATAGGTCCGGAAGATATTTCTAAAAATTCCTTAAAAAGGTCGTTTTTTTTGAAATTTTGCTCAAAATTTCGAAAAATTTTCAAATTTTTAAAAAAAAGTTAGTTAATTTACATTATTTAACATGTTTTTGACATAATTATACTAAAAAAGCGAAGTTATGGGTAAATTTGAAAGATTTATTAGCTAGTTTTTGTATTTGGTCAAAATTTGAGATTATGATTTTGACATTTTTCAAAAATTAATTACTAATTAACTATTTGGAATAAAAAAATAAAATTACTTTTTTCTGAAAGCTGAAAAGTTTATTAATCATAATTAAAATAATTAGGTTATTCGGTGACATTGCGCGCCCCTCGAAAAATACCCTTTCGGTATACCTTCCCTATAAAGTATAGTTGGGTATTGTTCTTTTCAAAGTTGAAGGTCGAGTCGAAACAAGAACAAGAGCTTTCTCCAACTTATTGTAGTCAATTATTTGCTTTCTCTCATTCTATTATCGTCATCGTCATCATTATGAACTCACTTTTATACTTTTAAAGTACTTTTATAGACCACATATTGTTTGAACACTCTTTCTTAACTACTATATAGCTATAGTATTTCTCATTTATCTTGAATAAAAACACCACAAGATCATATACTTGGTACTTTTGGTAGTTAAGTGCAAGGCTGTAGAAAATGAGATCTAAACCATTTTAAAAGAAAGTCAAGAAAGTTTTTCTTTCACCCAAATAATTTACTTAATACAAATATGTCTATGTACAGAGTATAATATACCTACCTATGTGTACTTTTGTGAAGTTACAAGCCTCGATTCATTTTCCTCAAAAAGTTTTTTACTTTTTAGTTTTAGTTATGAATCACTTGAGCGTAAAAATTCTCGTACAGAATCCTTCAAAAAAGTAGGGAAAAACTTTAATCAGCTCTGGAAAAAATATTTTTAGATGACTTTCTACCTACCTACTACGAGTAGACAAGTATGTAGTAATTTAATTTAAAATTGTCTCAAAGGGTTTTATTCTACAAACTGGAATTTAATAATGAAGAAAGAAGGGCGGTGAAATATTTTTATGCTCCATGTGTGTGATATTTTATGCATAGAAATCCAGAAACCCTAATATTGAAAAATGTAGTATCTTGCTATCTACATACAGATACTTATGTACCAAAAGGCTTTGTAATCCAAATTTTCCTTTATTTACTAATATTGTAATATTGTAGATTAATATGGTGTTGAAGTGTAGCGAAATTCACAGATATCATATTTTAAATTGAAATTAAAATTATACTTCATACAGACTACAATAGATATTATATTATTCTTATTATGTGGCACATATTACCGATATGCTGATGTGAATTGAAATTATTTGGTCTAGAAACCAGAGATAGTTGTGATGTAAATGGGAAATCGGATTTGAAATTCGAGACAGTAGATCCTGCTGGGGAAATAAAGCTGCCCCTAAGCCTTTTCAACTCTCAAAAACTCAAGAACAAACACAAACTTGTGCATACCTAAGCAATTATTTATTTATTGTTTCGTGTACATTATACATACAAATAACAGTTGAACAAACATTATTATTTAGAAATAATAATACGCAAGTTATTCTATAAACAATAGATAGTATAGGAGGAATATTAATTCGCAATGTAAGTCAGAGAGAAAATGTCAAAGGTGCAAATCAGCAATTAATTGCAGTTAAAACGCAATTTTTTCGCTATTTTCTTAAGGAAGGCAATGAGACCTTTAAATTTATGTAGCTTGTATCAGTACTTTTACAAATATATACTGATGATAGACCTTGTTTTTAGAATTTTAGAAATAATATTATGCCTATTCAAAATTCAAAAATCTTGAATTTATATATCTCTATCTCTCTACGAGTATCTATACTCTAATCTTTAATAAAACTACCTGCAAAATAAAGTACTGATATAGATATGATGTGACTGGGACTTCATAAGATACAAAAAATTCATACTTTATGGGGAATACAAGTAATTTGAAATTCTTACAACTTACAAACTTACATACAACTTATGGGGCAAAATATACCATACTGTAGGGAACATATAGTGTAGGAACATAGGAAAAGTTTGGATTTATAAAAAAATATGTACATGATTCATCAGATTCTTTAGACCCTAGAGATGTGAAATTTTTTTTAAAAATTAGAAACCACAATTTGTATTGGGATGTGTAAAACTATAATAAACTCTTTGGACAAAGTTCTCATTGCACTGTGTCACAAATACAAATAAAAAAGGATATAGTTTTACACTTTGTAATTTTAATTACTAAATTAGAGATAGAATTAGTTAGAGTACCTGCTCTTTAATTCCAATCTGTTTGATGTGATTTTGATTCATTTTACATTTTTTGAGCTCAAGTGCAATACACAAGTATGTATATCAGTAGGGTACTTTGCATTCTGTATTCACTCTGCGAATCTGCGGATTTAGATAGGATATTTTAGCAATTCTCCGGATTTGAGAATCAAAGCTTTATTTAGATTTCGAATGAAAGCTTTGATCTTTTTCTTCCTCTATCAGTACTCGTACATATACTACTTTAAACAGTAGGTACTACTAGACTACTGCTACTACATACATACAATTCCCGAACAAAAGATAAACCGCTTTTTTGGTTTTTTTTGTACAAACTGTGTAGAAATTTCGGTATGAATAATGATTCTCCACTTTGACATGAAATAAACCGAAAAAAATATATAAAAAAAAATGAAAAATGATTTATAATTTTGTGAAGAAAATTTTATTTGTGGAAGCTTCTTTGAATTTAAAAAAGTCTAGACCCCCTATAGGAAATAGATTTTTTGCACATTTCTTTTTTGCATTTGCAATTTTGAATTTACGAGCTTATTAGATTTATCAAATAAACACACACAACAGAGTTTGTTATAATCAAATTCAGGCTATCCCTATACTTCATTTATTAAACCTGGAAATGACAGTTTCAGAGCCAGATTTCAAATCCTAAAATTCATATATTCAGAATATCTTTTACTTGAATTGTACATGAACATGAATATTAGAATTCGAGAAATTCTGAATTGTTACACTATATTAAATATTACTATTACTATTGTCAATCACATAGAAATATAATTTAGAATTTAATTTAAAATACAAGAACAAAATCAAAGAGAAATCAAAATTTCAAGTGTCTCAGATTTCAAATTTTGAACTTGATTTGGATTTAAATAAAATCAAATTGTCAATTCATGCCGTATGTCAGCAGTCAGCAGATCAAGTTCAAAAGTGATATATATTTGAAATTTGAAATATTTGAAATCCTCAATTCCTTTCTCAGGCAGGCTGGAGAAAAAAGGTTTGAAGTTTGAATTAGGAAATGTAATATAAAATAATGTATAAATTTTGAGACGGGACAATATAAGTAAAAATAAACGGCTTTATCCTCACGAAAGCTCGCACTCCCGGTTCAATACAAGTTAAAAATGAAGTTAAAAATAACTTCATATTCTGTAGTTTAGTTATAATAATATTAAATTTGAAATATCTGAAATTTAAATGTTTTTTAAAACTATTTTTGAATTTTCAAAACTTTTTTTTACTCATTTTAAGTCATTTTCAATGAGTGCGGGCTAATAAAAAGGTCTTCTCTGGAAATACCTAATGGTAAAGTGCATTTTACAATATTACCCTACCATAGGTTGTAAAAAGTTTTTACAAAGGTTTTTACTAAAAACCTTTTTAGATAGTTCAATTTTGAATTCAAAATGAGATGCAATATTCCCTTATGAATATGAAATGTGTAATGTAATGGTTATAGAATATCTATAATAAAATCGGATTGAATTTGCAGAACCTAAGTCCAATTGGATTAAAGGTGCAGACTATTCCGCAATCATGTCGAATAATGCATCCTATAATAAATACTTAGATATTTAACAAGATTGGAAATTTCTTTCAGAAAATTTTAGAAATGATTCGATCAAAATAAAACCTACATAGGTAGGTTGTATGCAGAAATCTTAAAAATATTCATGCTTATACAAGTATTAATAGTAGGGTACTAGGTAGGCAGTAGATACTTATTATAGGGTATCACTATTAATCTAAGGTTAGGTTAAGATATACTGAAGTTGAACGTCTACATCTATTCATTTAATTCAAGTCTGAAAAATGAAATACTCGATTTTGATATCAATTTTGCTCATAGCATTTCAAATTGAGTCAAACTGACAAATATGAGTCAAAATTTTAATTTTCAAGACTACCTATGCCTATAAATAATACCTTACTTTGTACTGCTTGTAGACTTGTAATGAAGTGTAAGTAGTAGAAGTATTGATTGTCGAATCCAATAACTACTTACCTAACATACTTAATCTAATTGATAGGTATAGACAAGGTACGTGAATAAGATTTTTTTTCTAACTTCAGACAAAGCAATTTTGTGTATGTTTTCATATTATTTTTTGGCAAAGTCAATTGAAATGGCAGATAAGACGAGTAGAAATAAAATATATTTTCTAGTAATGTTCTGGTGGTAATAAAAATTAAGTAAGCTGAAGGGTTTGGAGTTCCAGAGAAAAAAAATGATAAAAACTTGGGATTTTTTCCGAAAGGGAAAGAAATTTGCTCGTGGAAAACAAAAACTCTGAAGTAAGTAAGTAACTGGACTTTTCTAAAAAAAAAAAGTCTCAGATTTGGCGATATTCCAGTTATTTCTTATTAAAAGTTCATACAAGTAGAAGAAATAGACAAAACTAAATTTTCTATATACCTTACATAACCTATCTAAAAAAATATGACTAGAATATAAAAGTAACTACCTACCTATACAGATAGATAGAATCGAATAAATACAAAGTACCTAGACCTACTAATATTCTATTGTCGATTTTCTTCTGCTGTACGTGTTAGACAAGTGTATTTGCAGAAGCTAATCTTGATTGAGAAGAACAAATCGAAATTGGCAAAAGTATTAATCGTAGTAAGTAAGTATACTCGTATGTAGTATTAAAGTTATACTTAAATATAAAGTTGAGTCTATATATCTCATACGTACTTCCTTTTATCAATTTAAGTGGCTTATAGAATAATCTTAAAACAAAATCTAGTAAAACCGACTATTCTTCAATCGATCAGGGTTATGAACTCTTAGGTTTTTTGAATTTTAATGGATTTTTGGACAAATGAAAATCAAGAAATTTGTTTTTTAAAACTTTTGATACCTTAAAGTAAGCTATTGAAGATTAAGTACATACGATTAAGTACCCTACATAAATAACGTATTTAAAAATTTTGATATTTCAGCTTAATATTTCCTATTATTAGATTTGTCTATCTATTTAATGTAGATCTGCTCATTATCTGAGGATTAGGCGACGTCTCAAAGTCCCAAAAACCTACTGCATATACATATAGATATTTTAGTAGTAGGCATTTACCTAGTTGGTATTCCCCTTTTAATATTTAAGTAAAATATGTATTGAAAAAATCTGGATTTTTAAAACCCTGCCTTCGCCTACCGTAGAAAGTATTGTCGGTGGAGAAAGTAATGTAGGTTATAGCTAAACTATTAAATTGGATATAATTATAGGTTGACAGTTGACAAGGACTGAGCATTTGGATCGAAGAATCGACTTTTGTTTTTAGCTTTATCTATAGCCTGCATTGAAGCAATTAGACCATTCTATAAAGTGTAAATATCAAAATATACAGAATAGGTAAAAGTCAAAAGTAGATAAATCGGTTCATTTTATTCATTTATACAGATACTTTGAAGAACCTACTGCATAGTGAAAAACAATAGGGTAAGGCCAAGAAAAGTACAAATGAGTATTAAAAGGTGAATGAACGGAGTTTCTCAAAATTGAGTTTCAGTTTTGGGTTGAGGGCCGACTGGCTATTATTATAATCGAGTACAATTATGAAAGGATTTGAGGAACATAATGGAAATTGGTTTGAGAAAGGCTTTGAGAAGAATTATGACTATGAGACTTATTAGCAATATTGCCTATAGTATAGTTATACGCTACTATAACTGCCGAGACATTATTATATGGGTATTTTACTACACGAAAAGAAATGAATATGGCTAATAGTGAGTTATTACTAGGTATTACATAGCCTAATGTAGCCATTTAGCTTGAACTTTTATTAAATTTGAACTTTCCATATAACCTAAAGGTAGTTAGGTATACTTACTAGTATGTATGTAATACTGTAGTATAGTAAGGGTAATCATGATAATCTCAAGGACGATGAGTTATTATCAAAGTGGGAATTCGAATTCGATTACTCGAAAAGAAAAGAATGGGGAAAGCCATATGTTGGAATTTGCGAATCCCTCGATTGCTTTCTTAAACTCTTTCGATTAATTTGAAATGAAACGGCTATTAAATATTATATTGAAAAGTGAATATCTAATCATTTATTTTTTATTAATCATTGAATCAATGGCTAAAATGTCAAAATGAAATATATAACCATTATATAACTATCTACTACTAATTCTCAATTACCTAAATTCTAAATTACCATTATAAAGATAAATTGTATTAAAGCATAGGAATAGGGAGTAGAGAGTAAAGACTAATACTAAAAACTTAAAAATTTCTCGTAATATTCAAGTATACTAACTTGTAAAATCAAAATATCTTACAGGAATAATATTTGATTATTTATTAAGGTATTTTTGTAGAGTAGATTTGATATTTTATTTGATTTAGGCACTCTTAAGTAAGGTCGTCTTGAAATTCTTGAAATACGAGTAATCAAGATAAAATAGGTTTTTTGAGAATTTTTGATCCGAAGGTGTTTAGATCCAATAAATTTAAAAAAATTTAATAGCAAAGTGGAAAGTTTCAACTTGTAAAATTTTCTAATTTTAAATAAAGGTTCAAATAAATTAGAAAAAAATAAAGTGTATAAAATTCTGATATAGGTAATTTGATAAATAAATGAAAATAAGTTTTGAATCTGTTGTATCATTTGATGAATAATGTACTTTGACATTTTGGTATTTCTTAAAAAAATTGGATGTTTATATAGGTAAAGTAATATTTACCGTAGGCATAATAATCAATGACATACTAAAGTTAAATCATTTTCCTCAAATAGTCATTATTAAATGTCAGCAATAAATGCAAATTCACAGTCAGTTCTTGTTCTTGAGTGACTGAAGGGTAAGGAAAATGGGTAATTCCCATCAGGAATTAGGACCTCACGCAACAAAAATTGAGGAAAAGAAGGTAAACTAAGAAAAAAATCCATTATTTTCTTTGAACTCGATTGCCTTTCTTTACTAATTCCTTATTTTCTCCAGGACCTTTGAAAACTCTGAGGCGTATTACTAGTCAGTGTCAGTAGAAAGCATTTATTTATATGCTCTACAATCTACTGTAATAAGTAGGGTACTATATAAACCATCCATAGTATCTATAGGGCAGGATAGCTATAAATTCGTTTAATCATATCCTACTAATACTACTAGCATTCATGGTACTACGGTTGTAAGCAAAATTCTAGAACTTCAAATGCTCCTTATAACTTATACATACTAGTAATACTAATAGTATCTGCAAACTCAAAACTCGGAATTTCGGTCGGATCTAATCCTTAATATTTTGGGGCTATGGAAAAAAAGTCTCCGAATTCTTGGCAGAAGCAATCCAGATGAGAATCCGTTCGGTTTGGTTACTTTTTTCTGAATCTTTTGAATCCATAAGAATGTTTACAAAACTAGTACTACTAGTATATTCAACTATTTAAATTCGGTAGAAATTCAACTTGTTCGTCGGAGAAAAGACCTTTTATCAGGGCTACGCATTAGCCTGTAGAAAATTTCCAAAATACCAGTGAAAGTCCATAAATATTTTAAAATCCCCATATTTTCAAAATTGTACTGTAGGTACTCGTACATACTTTAAAGTAATACTTACACTACATTTTAGAGTAATGTGAATGTGAAGTGCATTACATAAGTATTTTGATAGAAGTTTAGTGCAAGTTGAAGGGGGGAAAATATATAATAAAAAAAAGTTTCTGCCCATGTTCTACTGTATGTAATAGTAGTACTACTGATACTTGTATAAAAATAAAAAGTATAAATATAACTTGCACGTTCTCCAGTTCCAGTTTTAGCAAAAAGTTTATCGATCCGGCAGATCCTAAAAGTACCTATACTAATACAGTTGAAAGAAAACAGGGCTCAAAATAAGTACTTCAAAACACATGATATTTTCCTATGTGAGTTTTCACACAAGAAATCAAATTGAACAACGGATTAGAATCTTTTTTTAAAGCCCATCTACTATTTCATATTAGATATAGTCTTATATACTTATAGTATAGTATATTCTAAGATCTTGATAAAAATAAAAAAAAAGTGTTTGATTAAAACTTGCAGACTACTACTGATAATAGTACAATTTCGATTGCTCTTTTTTTTGTTTATAAAGTAAAAAGTAAAATCGTGTTATTTCCTCAGATCTCGAGACTAGATTGAATTGAACTGAATAAACCAAGTGAAGTGGAATATAAACAATAGATAAACAAAAGTTTGTTCATTTATAATACCCCTACAAGATCTGCTGCTGCTGGTGTAAAGTTCGTGAGGAAAAAAAACAAAATCATTATTTTTGCAAAAAAAAAGTTTCAAGTTTTTAGATTGCAGAAATCTAGTGGACCGAACAGTTCACAATATATTATCTTCAATTGTACGCGTACGTTTTTCTATAAATATATAACCTATATAATCGCAGTTGAAATACTTGTAGTAACTCATAGGTATATTGATATTCTTAGTATTAGTATTAGTTATAAAAGGGGGTATTTAAGATCTTGAAAATATCATAATCTTAAGTATCTGTAAAAGGGCCTTAATTTTGAAAGCTCTAATTCATATTTAAATTTCCAAAAATTAAAACTAACACAAATGCTCCCTTTTTCTTGTGTTTCATCACAATTATCTATACTCTA
>JAQIXA010001576.1:0-23794 GCA_034699045.1 Nanhermannia cf. coronata Gr-Ori-00579
TTTTAAGATTTCGGAATTTGACCTTTGACCTGTAACTCGAGAACGGGAAGAGTGCCGAACAAAATCTTTTCAGATTCGGAACCAGCGTAAAAAACTGAGTCGATTGGCTATTTCAGAAGTCAAAATTTTCTTTACGGTTTTAAATAGTTGCTAATTTTCATTTGAAAAATGGAGCCGTATTTTGGAGGTTAAACCTTTACCTTTACCTCTTGTAATTCACCTTTGTACAAAGTTTATTTATTTTTAAATAAAAAAAAGGTTAAACTGGCTTGGAGATAATTCGCCTAGGTGGGTAAATTTTTATTTCTATTCAATTTTTATTTCTATTATTGTGTTTACAGAGGTCTGGGAAACTCTTTTAGCATTATGGTCAATTATAGGTATTTAACCTAATTAATTATTATTTAATCAAATATCCTTTAATTAAAAAAGTCATCCTAAATACTTTTTTTTAGATATTTTATTGAGGACTGTGAGACAAACAGTCAAAATTATCTTGAAAATATGGAAGTCAAGTTATCAGATCAAGTCTCCCATTTAGTCAAGATTGCGGCAGCTGATATGCAACCACAAAATAGTAAAATCTAAACTTCCTTATATTTTAATTAACTAAAATACCTCTCTATGTAGTTTATATATTTAATAATTTAATTTGTTTCCATTTGCTAAATGGAAATTTATGATATTCTGATAAGTGGATACTTATTAGTACTTGCGATTAGTAGGGTACTACAACCTTTTTAAGCTAGCTTGGTCAGTTTTCTAAATTTTTTTACCTTTTATCCATAATTTTTATAATGGTTTCCTAAATAGACTAGGATTAGTCAAAGCCAAAACTTATTTTTACATGAACTGATCGATAGAGATTTTCGTATTTCTTATAAATAAGTCACAAATTCGCAAAATGATAAGTAAGGGAATATTACTTGTTTAATAAGCTTATTTTTAGAATAATGATTGAATATAATTTTTATTTTAAAAATTAAATCTAAGGATCTAAAGGATCTAAAGGATTAATCTAAGGATTAAATCTAAATCTAATTAATCCTAAGTGTTCTTAGATTCTTGATCACTTTCCGTATAATAAAAACATTTTACGTTTATTCTCTTTATCAATTAGATATATAAACAATTTTGGTAACATTCTTCTTTTTAAATAACTTTCGCAAATAGTTTTCATACACACTTTATAAGTTTTAAATATTACTTGTTACAAAACTATTAAGTTTATACACATGCATAAAATAAGCTTTTAAATTAATATTTATTTATTTTACATACTCTAATAGCTTTTTTTATTATTTTTAACATAGCAGGTTGCAAAATTAAGCATATTTTATTATTTAGTTTTAACTAACAGTCGTAGTAGAATATTATTTTTATCGAGTTAGCAACTTATCTAAAATATTTTAGGTTTAGGGTAGTATAATACTATAGTATATATAGTAAGGTATGTAGTAGTAGTATGTAGGCACCTAGGTAGGTATTATTCTAATTATTTTATAAGTACAAAAGTCATCAACTTATTTTCTAATACATAAATAAAGTAATGAGGTGTTTTTAATTTTAATCGAGAGATTGTTTTAAGTTTAAACCTTTGCTTATTAGAATTTAAAGCAGAAAAGGCATTAAAATTGAAATTCTAACCTCTTTCAAAAACTAACTTTATTAATTATACAGGTATTTTACTTACAGCTAATTAGCATAATGTATTATACATATTTCTAGTAAGACTTTGATTTTATAAAACATAAATTAAAGAAATTCATAGTGATGCGATGCATTTCTATATTTCTTACTTTGTTAAATCTCTTGATAAATTGGTTTAAGTTCTTTGGTTTTGGATTAGAACTCAAAAAAAAACAACTCTGTCTCAAACTGTCGAGAGACTAATCCTACTTGTTAATGTGCTGATAAATTATCACAGTATAATCTTAATTTAAATTATGGAAATCTCAATTACAAATGTCTTATTAAAGAGCAAAGTCTCATTAGATATTTGTCAAATTCAAACTGAATAATCCCTAAAATTAATTAACATAAAGGTCCATTATACCTATAAATACCCTACGTATAAAAGTTATTTTTTACTTGACTATTGATATATAGGAGAAAGCAAAAATTTGCTTTCACTTGAATTGAATACTAACAACTAAATAGTTTTAAGTTCTAGAAAAAATGAATTTTTGGGTATTTTAGGACATTTATTCTAGCTAAGTTTAAGCATCTGAGGTCTCAGGATTATTTTGATTTCTAATTTGAAATGTAGGATTCTCAATTCCGCTAGTTGAAGTTGAAGGAGCATTTGTAAACAACTCGGGCTGATAATGATTCAGACTTGATCCATTACTTCCAATTTCATTATAAATTAAGGCCAGTTGTGAATCATTTGAATTTCTACTACGACTTAAATTATAATTTACAAGGCTTGTGGGAAAGCTACTATGTCTCATATGTGTATTATTCCCAGAACTGATACTTACACTTACACTTTCACTCCCTGTGGTTGTTGAAAGATAATCATTTTCGACGGAAAATATAGGCTGTTGTAGATATTGCTGTTGTTGTTGTTGAGGCGAAGTATGATGTAAAATTGGCATATTTAACTGGGTTTTAGGGGATAAGGGGGGTGATAAATTATTTTGATTATGTGATGCAGCTGAAGAATTACTTTCTCTTCTAAAACTAGCTCTTAAAATCCGTGCTACATCACTTGGACTGATGTCTGAGGATATTCGTCGAATTGAACCACGATCTTTTACATGGATTTTTTCATTTCCACCATTAGATTTCGTGAGTCCAAGTGTTCGGCCTAAACTGGCCGATAATTTTATCTGACTAATTAATGAAGCTTTTGGTTCAGGCCTTGTAGATGATTCTGAATTTTGTTGTTGATGGTGTTGGATAATCTGATGCTCTTGACTTTGTGGTGGTGTTACCAGTATAGGTATTGAAATATGAGAAACTCCACTTGGAGTTGAAGTATTAGCTGCTGCTCCTGATGGCGGTGGATTATTGGCAAAAATTGAATTGTAATCTGGTGGTGGTGGAAGCATGCTACTCGTTGAAGTACCTTGACCTGGTGCTGTAGGTGATCCAAGCCTTCTCATACTTCTTCTGAAACTATTTCGTAAAAATTTAGCAATTTTGGCTCCTGTAGCGGTTGAAAAACTGGGTGGAGGACTATATTTTGGAGGTGAATCCCCATTGTTACTTCTAGAATTGGACGAGGTTCGATTATTAGAGACATCAGAATCGCTATCATGAGGTAAATGTGATGAGAGGTTTCGATTTCTAAAAATCCCACGAGAATGTGGTCTATATAAAATGAAAAAATATTTTTTAGAATGTTAAAACATACCAATATCAAATGTTTTGCAACACTTACCGGTATAACTGTTGCATTCTCTGGAAATTAGAAAAATTAGAAAATAGTTTTAGATTAGATGCTTTAAGAATCTAAAATTTTAAATCACTTACATCGAATAGATCGGCAGGACCTTGTGAAAGATATCGACAACTCTGAATTATAGCTACAAATGGTACACATAATATAGGTAGTAATTGTATCAACGAGCCAACTTCTTTTGTCCAATTCGGCCAAAAAGCATAACCATTTGAAGGCGTCCAATCATAGAGTTCTCTCATGCCACCACTTTTATACGAGGCTATACATAAGACTAACATGGCCACTGGTAGTATTACATTCCAAATAAATGATACTGAAATCAGAATGAAAAGGGGTGTCAGGAAATGTTTTTAAAAATTCCAAAATGACATGACCTACCTAGGGGCGCTAAAATTTTAATAATCCGACTTGATCCTGTCATTAGTACAGTAACAATATTTTCTCCACACTAATTTCAAAAAATTGTAAAAATTAGATTGATAGATATTGAATTGATCATCGATGAGCTTACGTATGGTGATCCGCGAATTAGAAATACAGCTATAAGTTCAAGTAAATAAAGAACCATGACCCACCATCCTGAGCCGATCACAAAATCCAAGAAATATTCAACAAAGATCCCAAGTTCAGTACATAAAATAAGCCCTAGTGCGAAGCCAATTCCACAAACCTATTAAAAAACATAATTTTAGAAATTTTTGAAATAATTTTATAAATATAGGCAGGTAAGTACTTAAGATTAAGATAAGTTAGGAGTACTCACGAAAAATGTAATGGTAGTTTCCCAAGATCTCAAAACCTTGGATTTGATTGCAATAAACCCCTTGATAACACAATGCCAGATGGCCAATTGTTGAGCAAGGCCGAATAAAATTAAACTTAGGTAAAATAAAACAGTCCAAAAAGGTGAAAGTCCAGTCGAGCCCAGGAGTGAGATTGTTGTTGGAAATAATTCAGTGGCTAATCTGAGCACTTGATAACCACTAACGGTGTTTATGTCCATTGAAGATACACCAAAATTTGTGGGTGATGGTGTTGAATCAGGTCGAATGACTCGGACCCCCATTAAAAATGGCATGTGAACATTGACATCATTTTGTCCAAACATTCCAGAGTTCATTGGTGAATATGGGGTTTTTCTCATAAGAAATTTATAAGTTCTTTCACTCTCTACAAAAGTGCCAATATTATAGAAATTATTTTAGTAATTACAATTAATCATAAATTAGTCATAAATAGTTAATTTTATGAAATTACCAAAAGAACTTGGTACAAAGGTATATCCATATGAATTAATAATGTAGAAGCAGGCATTTCCCAGAAAGGCACTTAAGAGTAGAACAAAAGTAGTCACAAAAACGACGATCGAGGCGTCAGTTTTCAATGAATGGGTGTATCGATTGTGAGAAGTAACTTGCATTATACAGGCACCTGAAATACCAAAATAATCATTTATTTTTAAGAATTATCAAATGCCTAAAGGTACAAGAAACATTCGAGTAGGGTACTTACATACTTCTTAGTTTAGAGTACCCTATTGTCTTTTTTTGATTTATAGAATTGAATTAGGTACATCAAAAATTTTCAGAACAGATTCTTTTAAAGTATTTACGATAATACTGAAGAAGAGAGAATTAAACTTTTTTGGAAAAAAAACCGAATTGGGTTCAAAAATCAAAGTATAAACTCGAAAGTTATGCAAAAATTTTCAAAAATCTTAGAAAAATTTCAAGATTTCGCAAAAGTTCTCGATAAGATTGGAAGAATTTTTCAAAAATGTTCAAAAAATATAGGAAAATATAGAGAGAATTGTCAAAAGTGTTCTAAAACATATCAGTAAATGGACTTAAGATTTTCAAAAATGTTCAGGTAAATACAAAATTTCAAAAGAGTATGATATGATGTAGTTTTGTAATTTGTATTTTCAGATCATATTTCCGAAACTTACCCAAAAGACCCCAAGTATAAAATACTTCCCTTGCAGCTACTACCCATGTCTAAATTTAAAAATACATAGTAATTAATTAACTTAAATTGTTGACATTGTTTAAAGTTGGACACTTACTTGACTATTAAAGAAAAAAGTTCCCCAAGAAGCTTGTCCAAAAATTTGTGAAGAATTCTCAGCTGGAACAAGGCCAATCATTTTCGAAGCTAAAACTAATATTGAGGCTGAGGCAAATATAACAAAACCATGGACAACTTTTCCATATGACTTGAGTCCTACAAATGCAGATTGTTAAATAAGTAAGGATACTTTTTGTAAAAATTTCTATTTTTACTATAATTGTAATTGTAAGTACCTTTGCTTAAACATATAAAAATAATCATCCAAACCACAGCCAGGTTAAATGCAAGGGTAAACTTAAGTGAACTTGGAAAATGCGAGATTTGAGGATAATCTGAATTATGTCTTTGCAAAACAACCCCACTATAAACAAGTTTAAAACACATTAAAATTAAGTAAATATTTGTCCTAAATTATGTAAATTTCAATTTATTTAGGTAATTATCTAAGTACTTGAAATAGTCAGGAACAGAGTCGATTAAAACATCCGAGCTATTTGTATATCCATTACAATCTACACAAAAACAAATCCATTATTTAGGCATAAAATCACTTTTAATTATAATTACCTCTATTATACTCTAAACATTTTTGCCAACGATAAACATCATGTTTAGTTATAAAAGAGTCTCGAAAAAATACAAACATCCATGATACACCTATTGCTGTATAAACTCCAATCCTTAAAAAATTACAAAAAAATTAGTCATTGTCATCAGGTAATAATTTAAAAAAATTATTATAATACTTACATAGCTTGGGATATTACAAGACCTAAGCCGATTCCCTGCAAATTAGAATAATTATATTGAAAAAATTGTAATTTTGCAAGTATCATTAACTTGAGCTGGAAATTTACAGCTACTTTTTCGCACATTTCATTATTTATGATTCATTTGTAAAGTAGGGCAAGAATACTCATATATCACCTTATTGCTAATTAATATATACTGGTAACTGGTATGTTTATAAATTTGTAATAAATTAGATAGTAAGTATCAAGTAGCTTAGGTATAACGGATATTTACGCAAAAAAGTTTAGATTTCAAGCCTGATAAGCCTGATAAAGATAATTGTATTTCTCACCTGAAATATAGGGGATATACGCCACATGTCTACGGGACCTTTATATATATAGATTACAAAATTTAGAATTTTTTCATAAGTATACATATTAGTCAGTAGTCTAGTTAAGTATGTAATACTTGATGTAATATAATTATTACCTGAGGAAAGATATTGACCGATTGACATATGAAATGCAAATAGAGGTATCCCGAATATAATAGAGAGAAATAAAAACTGAAGAACAAAATTTGCACCATAGTTGACTGAGAGTAGGGAGAATCTGCAGATATTATTCAGGCCAAGTGTACACCCAATAAGTGCTAGAACTAAGACATCAATTTTATTAGAAATTTTATGAAATATTTCGCATTTTTCGAGTATAGTTATGTACCTGAGGATAAACGATGTGGCCAAAGTCCTAAAGTAAAAGATAAAATAAATTAGAATTACAAAAGTTTAAGCTCCGTCTTGTAGAAAAATGTCGACCAAAATCGAAAAAGATCTAAATAGATATTTTCATTAAGAAAAAATAATATTCTTATTACTAGTAGGGTACTATCTAATGCTCGATTCAAATTCAATTATCTTACCGAATCAAAATTTTGGACAATTTTTGTACGATACTACTTAACTTATGCTTAAAATCTGATAGTTAAAAGTTCAAATAAGTTCATTTTAAAATTGAAATATCTAAAATTTTGTAATTTTTGAAAATATTAACAAAATATCTAAAGGATTTTCTATGAGCTTTTGAAAGGACGTATTCGGCTTTCAGGACTTTCCATGTTAAGTTCCATATAAAAGCCAGAAAGTCAAAAGATATCCTATCCTTTTGAGATTTTTGATATTTAGTATGAATTTTACCTTGAGGCATCCGAAGTCCAGGTCCTAAAAGATTTGCAGTTGCCCTCCCATTCCTCAATCTACCATGGTTCTGCTGTTGCTGCTGCTGTTGAGGACCATTTGTTGTTGGTGCTGTTGTTGTTGTATTTTCACCTGTTGTTGTTGATCCTGTTGCAGGTATAACACCTGTATTTGACACAGGTCTTGAATTTACCCCATTACCACCGTTTGTCGAACTCGAACCGGCAGAATTGGCCGAAAGAGCTGAACTAGGAGTACTACAAAAAAAATCCAAAATTTATATTTATTATTAAAAATTCGACTTAATAATATAAACCTTGAATTTGAATTGCTGCTCTTTGTTTGCATAATGCATAATTAGCTCACAAAGTATCTCATAAGGGTTATAAAAAACTCGAATTTATTTTCAAAAAAAGTCAACACTTCCTCTATGAATAGAATATAGTTGAGCATTTGCATATGACAAATTTTTATTAGAGTCACATCACAGTTATACTTGATCTGGATAATCACTCAACCCTTAAATTACCCCTATACTGTAAGTACTTAAAGTCTAAAGTCCAAAATCTCAAAATTTTATACATTTTTATATGACTATTTAGATCTTGTCTTTCGAACAAACAAAAGTGAACTGAACTGAAACAATTTTTTTTTCTGCAAAAACTTTCGAATCTGAATTCTGAATCGAGAGTTAATTTTAATTTATTTGCGATTAAGCAATACTTGCGGCTTACACATTTTTTCTAATATAAATTTCCAAGTATCTTTAAACTAATCTAATGATCAATGCAAGTTTATAAGGAAAAATTGTAACTTTTTACACACATAAACATATTATTAGTCAGATACTAATGTACTTTTTTACTAGGTACCTGTCTCTTATATAAATTACGCTTTTTTGCTTAGAAATTAGATAGGAACTTTGTATATAATATTGGCTTATTGTATTGAGTCACCCTTTATTTTAAATTTTTAAAACCAAAGCCAAAACCTTATAACTTAAATAACAAACCAAAAACCAAAATATAAATGACTCGAAATACAGATACTATACAAGTGTAAACATTAACAAAAGACTTTATCACTAATTGTAATCTTTAATTTCACTTAAATCTCTTGTTAAAATAAACCTTTTATTTGCTTAACATGGTTTAGTTGACAATTTCTATACAGTGTACAAATTTAAAGGTAATTGTTGCATTTTTTAATTGTTTTAAAAATGAAAATTTTGTCACGAATTTTTCCAGAGTTGACTTTGAATTGTAATTTGTCAACTTGCACTTTAAAAGAATCTCAGATCTTTTACTTATTCTTACTACAGTAATATACTATAAGAGAATTCAGGGTTATTCAAAAGTACAGAAATTGGTAAATTTTTCTGAAATCGTAACTGAAAAATTGCAAAATTTTTATAAAAATCTTGAGATTTATAACTTGGGCTCAATTTCTCAATGGATCCAAAAGTTGATTCGAAAAATTCTGTCGAAAATTTTGATTGTTTTCGAAATTTAGATGGATTTTGTGTAGGCAAAGGCAAAGGTACTTAAATATTTGAAATTTGATGATCAGGAACCTTTGTATTTTAGAATCAAAAAGGATCTATTCGGCTTTTAGGCCTTTGTACGTTAAACTTCATATAATGGGCCCATTATAATTATAACCCGAAGATTTCCTTTGAGTCTGATATAATAAACTAAGAGACTTAATCCAAAAAATTTTTTCGATGAGACAGAAAATCAAACTTTATGAGATTTTGATATCAATTTTTTTAGCTTCGCAAGTCCTGACTTTTGAATAACCCTGTATACTGAAGGATAGGATTAAAATCGAAAATCTCGCAGCTTGAACAGAACTCTTCTGATCTGTTTCTGTTTGTGAATCTGATTAGAATAATTTTACAATTTCCTTTGTCTTTATCAGCTAATCTGTAATCTGGTGTTTGCTGTTTTGTTTTGGATTGAATAATAATATTTTGAAAAAATATTTGTCTACAAAACTTACTCAAGAGCTAATATATTGGATCTCTTGTATAAATGAAACTTATTATTATATAAGTACCATCTACTAGTCTAGTACCTAGTAGTACCTACCTACCTTTATTAGTATTAATGCAAGGTCAAGCATTTATCGTCGTTAGAAACCGGTTAGATACTTATTTTACTTATTTCTACCTTAATGTGCGGTCTCTGACGCAATTTTTGGTCTTTGTTTTTTTGTGATTTTTTTTTCTAAATACTCAATCTTTATAATCATTCATAATATTGTACATTATTGAATATTTTTATTAACATTGACTCTAAAAATTATAGCAAATGTGTGATTTTTATAATAAAATATCAGTCTTGTAGTTAGTAAGGGTAGATTAGAGATAGTTCGGGAACGCTTTTGAAGCTTGGACTTTGGACAGCCTGTTTTTGAATGGACCAGTTGTCTTTTTGATCTAAAATATTTGGATATACTTATCTTTAGTATCTACAGATATCTAGAGCCAAGATATTTTCAAATAAATTTAAGGTCAAAATAATGACAAGTTGCTTAAGCTTCCAAAACAGGCTTCCAAATTTCTAAAAAAATTCCCAACTATCCCTAATCTACCTCTACATTTTATAAAAATTGATGATTTTCTAAAAGATTTGATGATTTTGTACAAAATATAGAGCTTTTCTGATGCTTTTTTCTGTTTTTTATTAGAAAATCCCACTAACTAATTAGCGTAGATATTTTGTAAAAACTAGCTTTTTAATTTTTTTTAGATCTTTCTTAATACCACTAAAAAGTGTAAAAAATTTTCTTACCTTTGATTATTATGATTAACATTTTGCTGGATCACAATCGTATCATTGTATTCAGGTGGTGCGTCAGAATTGACATCAATGTTACTCACATGATTAGCATTATTATTATGATTATTTAAATTATTGGTCAGGGTACTAGTAGTAGTTGGTGTCAAAGTCACAGTACTGACATTTGAGCTTAAATTATTATTGACATTTTGGTGTTGGTCACTAGTTGACACTGACACTGGGGGCCTTTGATTGGTCATGGCACTTGTGTTATTTTGCTCATTATTATTAGTATTAATCTCGTTTATAAGACTACTAGTATTGTTATTTCTTGATTGTTCACTTGCACTATTTTCATTATTTTGACTTTGTTCTAAACTCTCATTTAAATGAATGGAGGATGATGAAGTACCACAAAGGATATTATTTATTAAACTTGTCACAAGGATTTTATTAGTCACTGGTGAATTAAGAGTAGTGGCAAAACCACAAGGCTCTGGTGGTGTCACTGGACATGACGATGGGGAACTTGACGAGTTTCCAGGTGACGAAAGTATAGTTGGTAGGGTTGACATTGCAGGTGTTGGGATTGGTAGTAGTTGGACTGGTCGAAGTTTTCTCATCGATGCTCGGACCATTGGTCTATCAGATTCGTAACCTAAAAAAATCCGAAATTGATTAGAAAAGCTTATAAATTTTCCATAAATCAGTCTTGATAAACCCAACTTTGGTTTACACATTTACTTTCTTTCAGAATTTTGAGAATTTTGAGAATTTTTGTTATAGTTTGAATCTTTACCTTCTTCAAAATGTTCTTCAGGTTGTTCAGCATCACTTTTATTACTCGAATCATCCACATTTTCAGTCAAATGAATCCTCAGGATTTCAGCCATTGGGTCAGATTTGCATCGAAGATGATTTCCAAATTGATGTCGAGCTGATTTCCCAACTTTCATCAATTTCCCACCACCACCTCTAGTTTTGAGTGCTATTGCTGGACATTCATCATCAGTTACATCCACAATTAGTAAATCCTCCTCATTGTCACCTGGAAAAATATCAAAAATTAAAAATGGTCAAATATCTATCTACTACTACTACAAAAGTCAAGTTAATCTTATATTATCTCATCTCATATCTATTTTGGTTGAATTTATCCCTTAATTTTGGTCTAACTTTGCTCCTGTATGAAAATAATCCAAAATTTTTCAAGTTAGACCAAAATTAAGGGATAAATTCAACCAAAAAAATAGGGATTTAAGATTAGTGTAAATTAAATTAAATTGGAGCCTTTAAAAATTTGTAATTTGACAAAATTGTTGCAAAATTAATATTTAGATTTTTTTGATTAAGAGTCAGAAGCGACGTCGAAAAATTTTAAAATTTGTTAAAATTAGTTTTAAAATTTTTAAGTTATTTTTCATATGTTGGACAGTCAGTTGCTGAATTAAAATTTTTTTTTAAATTCTTGAAAAATTCGACAAAAGTATTTCAATCAATTTATCTAGATATGAAACTTACTTAAAATCTGCATAAAAATTTAAAATCTGTATCAAAAATGACTTTCTGATAGGCTCCGATTTAATCTCATCCCTATTTTGGTTGAATTGGGTCATAAAATATCTATAAATTCTAAAATCTACAATCTATCTATAATGACAAAAATGTTTAAAAAGTCTAAATCTATAATATAGGTACCTGTCATCAACAATTCAGCATAAAGTTCAACATCCTCATTCTCCAAAATGGCATTAAAATTCTCCAAAACTTTGGCAATTTCCGGCGATCCTGGAGAATTTTTCCCCTTCCTTTTTGAATCCTGGACTAAATTCATCAAAATTCTTTTGGCAGACTCTGTGTCATGGACTTTTTCAACTGATGATGGTGATCCTGATGTTGAAGTACATGGTGTTTCAACACTTTTACAAATTTCTGTACTAGAATCATTTAGAAAATTGTCATCAACTTGAACCAAATTTCGGTTATCAAAATCGACCCGACCCCCAGGGGTATTTTGAATCTCCTCCTCATTCATTTTTGATGGTGTTTTTGATCTTGTTTTATTCTTAATTTGCCCATTAACTTACATTATACAAAAATCTTGATTTTGATTGTCACGATCTCTTCATTATTTCAACCCTTTTTTTTGATGTTTTTTTTTCTAGATCAATGCCTCGAGTTGTACTTCCGGCTCTCAAAAAAGAAACCTGTAGTAATTATGGAAAAAAAGACTAATTTAGTTACAAGGCATCTTGAGATTGAGATACTTTTAATTATCCTTTAATTGTATGTTTTAATTGTGATTGTGATTGCTTTGGGTTATTTGAACTTTCTATTAAAAATTAAAAATGCCAAATACCTACTTGGTAGATATTATTTTGAGGTAATTTTGTGCAAAAATGCAAATGAAGAACCATCTGTTTACTCTGGAATTTCCCCATTTCCTTTGCATTTTTTATAAATATTTGTCTTTGGTTTGGTTAGGTGTTTATTTAGAATTGGTGCTATAGAGTAATTAGTAATTAAATAGGGATCTGATTTAATTTCATCCCTATTTTGGTTGAATCTGCCCCAATATTTTTGCTCTAACTTTACTCCTTTATGAAATTACCTCAAAATTTTTTAAATTTAGGTTAGGATTTAAAAAATTTTGGGTTAACTTCATAGAGCGGTAAAGTTAGACCAAAAATATAAGCGTAAATTCAACCAAAATAGGGATAAGATTAAACACAAGTCATTAAATAGTAATTAGGTAATAAGGTTTAGGAATATTTTTTAGGTTTAAATTAAATACAAATTCAAATGAAAAACAAACTACAAACAAGTGAGCAGCAGATGTTTAATGCTTTAAATACTACTACTCGTAAATACCTGGGATTTGTTGACATTGACATTTGGACAAATGTCAAAATATCAAATACCTATTGTCATGAAATTATCCAAATTACAGATAGGTATTTGATTTAGATATGTTTCTATAAACCTAATTGATTTTATGGCTTTATATAACTCGATTGAAAATAAAATGCTTATTTTTTGTAAATTTCGAAGAAACTGGTCTAATTCAGTCCTGAAAAACTTAATTTTGATCTTTTTGTATGAATGATCAAAATTGAGACATTCATATCTAATCCTAAGAGTTCCAAATTCCAAATGATTTGTACAGAGTAATCCCATACCCATCTCAAAAAAATAAATTCCATTATTTGACCTCTAAAAATAGTTTTTGGTGTTTGAAGTTCGAATTTAATTCTAAATGTAAATACTTGTATGTAGGTACATGGAATTTGTAAAGTAACCAAAATCTGGATTTTTAGACCTGAATTGTGACAAATTATAAATATTTTACAAAAATTTTACTTTTTTTCTAAATTTTTGACATTTTAGTCATGTCATGTTTGAACCATTAAGTTTGTTTTTGTCGATTGTTGATTACGAATTTGCATTAATATTTGACAAATAAGGCATGCTTACCTATAATTGAATATAGACTATGATTATGTAGTATATACCTAAAGTAAATATTTTTAAATTTTTTATGACCATATGGTCTTTAAAGGCAAAAATCTATTTCATTTCATGTCATGGCCTGGGAACGAAAGATAAGGTGTTTTTGAAGGAAATGAATTTTGCAAAAATAAATCATTTAAAAAACGCAATTTCCGATCTCTATATATGTACCTACACTATTTTATACTTGCCAATTGTTTTTAATTAAATTAGGGTTAAAACAGATGATGAATAATGACTATTTTTATTTTGTTGTTTGTTTTTTACTAACTACTTATTAATGAATTAATGGCAGATAGATTTACAGCCCTTTTTATATGTCTGTCTGTCCGTAATTTAAGGCCATACTTGGAACATTTTAGCCAAAATTTCGGCAGAACTTGAGTGCTAAAATTTACGAGAATTTTTGTAAAATTTCGACCAAAGTTCCTAAAAACCTCGAAATTTTGGACATTAAGGAATTTTTTGATAAATTTTAACTACAAAATTATCTTGAAATTAAAATTTTTGCGATATTTTTGGCAAGCTTTCGTCTCATTCAATAGGATTCTAGATATAATCAAAAATTGAACTTTTTTTCAAAAATGCAAGTGCTAAATGTATCGAAATTTTTGCAAAATTTGGTCCAAATTTTCTAAAAATTTCAAACTTTTGAACATACGACTTTTTTCAAAATTTTAACTGGAAAAAATTACGAAATTTTTGATATATTTGATGAAATTTTTCCCAAATACCAAGTTCAAAATTGAGCATTTTAGTCAAAATTGGAAAATTTCGTCCAAATTTTCTAAAAAATGTGAAATTTCATACATTTACAAGTTTGGGAAACATTCAAAATTCAAGTCAAAAGAGCAAAAACTATACTATGTATTTTGAAAATTTATAGAGATATTTGGTGAGCTTTGAAGATGTTAATGATGATTTTACTAATAAAGATACACTCATGTGGTTGGTTTAATTTTAATTCACAGTTCTTTTCTTAAATTAAAATCCTTTTACTTACTTATACCTATAGGTAGGTATATACCTAGCTTATATAATACCTGCCTTATGGTTTTTTTAACCGTTTTTTTCAAACTTGCAAATTAAGTGAGCTTGAACAATGAACCTTTTCCACTTCCGGTTTAGAATCCGAAATAAAATAAGCCTAAATATATGCTGAAGCACATATTCCCTTGACTTTTGATACTTTTTGGTATTTTGATATACATAGGCTCCGATTTAATCTCATCCCTATTTTGGTTGAATTTACCTCTATATTTTTGGTCTAGCTTTACCCCTGCATACTTCATACTTTACATATGAAATTAACTCAAGTCCTTTTTTCAGATATTGACAAAAATTTGAGTAAATTTTTTTAATTTAAAGATTATTGAACCATTTATGTCAATAAAACTGGAGTATCTATATTAGGTTACTTTTGAACATGAATTGGGTAAATAACAGATACTACAGCAGACCAAAAATATAGGGGTAAATTCAACCAAAAAAGGGATGAAATTAAACACAAAAGTCTTTTGTAAACAAACCGTGACGATCCTCAGTTAAAAATTGAAAGGTTAAAATTAAAAGCATAGAAAAAGCTGAGCTCAGAAACCGCTTCTTAAAAGATAATTATAATCATTTTTAAATCCTGTCTTGTAATTTATGTATTACTATCTGTATACTATTATGTAATTTTAGACATTTCAATTAACCTTATAAAGGGTTAAGTAAGTGATTAATACAGTTAAAAAAAATTCAAAATTCAAGCATTTTTGAACTTCCTCAACTTCCTTGAAATTATATGGTATTTTATACCTATCTAGCTGAAATAATGACTTGAATCTTCAAATTGAATCTAATTGAATCATTTCATTTTTGTAGTTAATTAAAGTCTTCATTAACACTTACAAAGGTAAGTTTTCAAAATTTCCAAATATTAAGCAAATGATCAAAATTTGGACCAAAATCTGGAATTTTGATAGCAATTAGGATAAAATTTGGACCAAAAACTGAATTTTTGATAGAAATTATGATAAAATTTGGAATTTTTGACCAAAATTTGAACCAAAAACTGGATTTTTAATAGCAATTAGTATAAAATTTCAAATTTTCCATCAAAATTTAAAAAATTTGCAACTTTTTGATCAATATTGACAATTCACTAAAATATTTTGAAGATGTTTTTTTGAATAAGTTAGGTCGATTTGTTCAATATCTTAAAATTAAAAAAAATTCCTCAAATTTTTGTCAATTTCTGCCAAAAGGACTTGAATTTTTTCAAAATCTGAACATTTTTCAAAGTTATAAGAAAATGAGTCTTAATTCAAACTGGGACAAAAATTTATAATTCTATAAAAAGATGAACAAGCATTTGAGGGGTTCAAATAAAGATCTTATAAATTTTTTCTGAAAAATGCCAAATGTCAAATTGAGAGCCTAAAATTGCGTAATTTTGGATTTTAAATAGATCCATTTATTGTATCGAGGTATGTCACAAAATTATGTCAAAAAAATTTAAAAAATTATTCTATCGGTATAATATATAGGTACTTGTATAGGGTAAAGGGTACGTTATAATAAGGTTTGACTGTATTGAACAATTGCACAATTTTATGAATGAATATGTAAAAAAAATTTATTATTTATTTTGAAAACTAGATCATTCATTCATACATACTACTTTGTATAAAGCAATTGTCAATTTGACATGCATAAATTACCATACACATGTCCATTACACATGCACATTGGTCTATAAAGTGCTATTATTTTTATTCAAATGAGTTTTTACAAAAAAAAACACAAACTGTTCTTATTTATATGCTCCATTTAGAAAATTAGATACCTAACTAAAGTACTTGAAGAAATGTGAAACAAAATAAAAATCTGCTTAAAATGCGTAAGTTTTTGAGATTTTGAGATTTGCGAATAAAAGCAAAAGTCCATTAATAAAATAGGTAACATATCTAACTGTAGACTCTATAGTAGACAGTATAGTAGACACTAGTGTTCTAATTCTAATTACCTAATACACTACCTAATACATATTCTTCCTGTGCTTTTTTTAGGGGAAAAAAGATACTTGAGAAACATGCGAAATATTTTTTTTGAAAAAAACATAATTTATGATGATAACTTGAGATTTAAATGGACAATTGCATGTGACATAAGCGTTTAGATAGGGGATTGTATTTTTTTAAGATTTTTGACATAAAAAGTGAAATTACTTTGTTCGTGTAAACTTATTTAACAAGTTAATTAAGATAAAATAGAAAAAAATATATTTGGATCATATCGTAAGATATGCCAAAAGTATAATATTATCAAGATTTTACAAATTTTGGATATTTCTAGCAAGTTTTAGACTCTTTTTTATAAAAGTAATTTTTACTCTATTATGCATATGGAATTTTCTAAATTATGAACAAAATCTCATTTCTACAAACTATGAATTTTGAGCTATTTTATTAAAGGCTTTAAAATATTTTAGTGAAGTGTTTTGGACAATTTTGAATAAAAATCTAATGAAATTTTCAAATTTTGTTCGAAATTTCAAAATTTTGATTCTAATTTTGGGCAAAAATTTCCAATTTTATCAAAATACGATCGCAAATTCAAAATTTTGATCCAAATTTTGATTGAAATTTCAAAATTTTGATCCAAATTTTGGTCGAAAATTCCATATTTTGATAGTAATTTTGGTCAAAATTTTCAATTTCTCTATTTGGACAATGTGATTTTGACCATAGAGTATACCTAAATAGAGTATACCATACTGTATACCTAAATGAATTAAAGGATTTAATCTGACACTTTGGAAAGTTGATTAGGTTTTGAATTTTGAATACCCTACCTATATCAGGTTTAGTTTTAGTTTTAATAACATTACAATATAGGTACCTTTAAAAACTTTAAATTCTGAGGTTTTCGAATTCCCAGATAATCTGTATGACAAAAATACAATTTAGTTTAGTATTTGTTTACAGGATACTTAACTAATGTAGGTTTTTGAAGTTAATGAGAAAGTTATAAAGTCTTACTTTTAAACTGTTTATAATGAGATTAAAGTATTACAGATTAGAAATTAAACCTATATCCTCTGGCCAAGTTATTTAAGGCTATGGCCATGGGTATATTTGTATACATAAATAAACACAGTTCAGTTTAGAAAAATTGTCAAAAAATATGCAAATCAGGAAAAAACCTCAAAAATCCTTTTGATTCTCGAGGATACAAATAAATTATTATTCATAATCAGGTTCTTAACTTTTGTACATACCCCTACTATTATCAGGATACTATGTACAAGTAAAGGATAAAAAAATTGAAATTATTTTTATTTCCGATTTACTCTATATCTAATGCTATTTGTACTGTACTGTACTAATCCTAGGCAGTATGGGACATTTGAGATGCATGTCAATTCATAAATATAAATTAATAAAAAACCACAAAAACCCCGTTGAAAAACCTCTGAAATATCTCTTCCTATCTGATCTCAAGTCACACACACACACACAATCCATAATTATAATCATAGATTAGAAATAATTTTTCAAAGCCTTGATTTAACATTAGAATCGCTAAAAAATTAAGAAAAAATTTTGTCATAAAAAATAAATTTCTTTTTTGCACCTTAAATATCTTTTGATCGTCAAATTTCCTACCTTAATTTCTAAATTAGGTAGGGTACTGAATTTTAAATAAATTCTAAATTTTACAATAAAAGACCCTTTTCTACAAGAAAAGGGTCAAGTTTTTCTTAAAATTGCCCAATAGTTTTTGATTCATAATCTAAAAAGACAGTTCCAGAAAAAATTACGCAATAGTTATTTATAGTAAAAAATTAGTTTTAATTTTAATACCGGCTAGTTAACCTTGACCAAATGTCCAATTTTATTTGCAATTAAAATAGCATTTTTTGCTTTTTTTTCAATCTAGCAAATGCAAATCTTAATAAATCTAGACATGGCTAAGCTAAGACTATATGTAAAAATAAATCTCAATCAAGGTTATACTAGTACTTACGATTAGGTATATTTATAAAGCATTATTGTGGTATTTAATACACTTTATCTCACAAAAAAAAATGCTTAGTAAATATAAGCATTAGTCACATTTGAATATTTAATAGAACTAAAAGCATTGTCAAGAACATTTTTTTCAAAATACTAAGGAATATGACTATAGGTTGGGTACTTTTGTATTGAATAATATCTTAAATATTAAATGGAATGTCAAATCAACCATTTTTCCTTACCATAAGCCACATAATAAAGAGCCGAAACCCAAAAGTAAATATTTAAACCACTAATACTCGAATAAATACATGAGATATTTGCAATATTTTTATTTTTACAAAAAGTTCTATCAATGTACTATACACCTATAGTATTATATAGGAGTAGGATATTCTAGTAATAAATTGCTTTCATTTTTATTTTATCTATCAAGAAAACATGTCAAAAACTTGATGGTAAGTTTTGACTACTAAAGTAATCCAAGATTGACAGAAATGTCCATGAATAAATTATGAATTATTATGTTCATTTTGAAATTGATATTCTTCTACTACTATAAGCATAATATAATATTCTATTTCCTTACAAGTAAACCGATCTTTTCCTCACAAAAAAAGTCTCTTTTTATAAAAACTACTAGTAGTTTAATTTAAATAGAAATGTCTAACCTGCGTAAGACCATTAAACACTATTATAGAGTTTTTATATTCATTTAGATTGTTCTAAAAATAGTCCAAAAATGGGCTAAATTGGTCCAATGTTCCAATAATTTTAAAAAATGGGCTAAAATGGTCAAAAATAACCCAAAAATGTGATAAAATGGTCAAAAATAACCCTAAAATGTGATGAAATGGGTAAACATAACCCTAAAATGGTCAAAAATAACCCAAAAATGTGATAAAATGGTCAAAAATAACCCTAAAATGTGATAAAATGGTTAAAAATAACCCTAAAATGGTCAAAAATAACTCTAAAATGTGATAAAATGGTTAAAAACAACACTAAAATGGTCAAAAATAACCTTAAAATGTGATAAAATGGTAAAAAAAATAGCCCCAAAATGGGCTAAAATAGTCAAAAAATGATCTAAAAATTTTCCATAAATTTTCAAAAATTTGGTATCCCCTATATTTATTGCTTATTTTGCTTTTCTAAATGTATCTTGATTGTATTTTATTGAGTAATCGATTATATTTATGAAATTTTAAAAGTATTTTGATTAGCTGACTTAATAAGTAATCCTACTAAAGTAATTTAAAACCATTTGAATAATTTATAATCTAATCAATTCTCTCATATACCTATACATAAACATACCTATATTTTTCCAAAAAATGTAAAATAAATCATTTCCAAAGTGTCATAATATTCAAAGCTGTTTGCAATGGATTTTAAAGGTGATAAAATAACTCATTAAAGTCTTAACAGTACCCATACAGTTAACCCATTTAAATATTTTTCCTTAACAAGATTTTAGAACCTTTTAAGGAAATTGACATTTTAAGATTCTGATTGTTGTCATTACTTAAGTACTAGTACTAGTACTTGGATATTATTGAACTTTTTGTCCATTAGTTTAATTACCCATTAAGCCACAATCAACAATCAAAGTATTTTCAAATCAAAGGACTTATCTCTAATTAACTTTTTGGACAATTGGGTTAAATACTGTCCAAAAATGGACAAATCCTGAAACTAATTAAATTATATAATTTAACTAAGGTACTAGTACTTATTGTATGTATTCTAGATAGGGCAAAAGAACAGTTTTTGATTTCATTCTTTGAAACTTGAACTTGCTTTTATTTGCAATCAAAATCACAATCACAAGAGTATTCTTTGATATAAAAAAAACTCGAATTTTTGTTGCAAAACTCGACTTTTTACTCGTACTTGGCACTGTAAGTTTCGTTGATGGTAACGGAGTATTTTTTTCGTTTTTTATTTTAGCTTAAGGTAAAATACCTATAGAGGATTCGAGTAGTAATGGCTAGTTCTACAAGACTTGCACTTGAAGGAAATAAAATAAAAGATTACTAGCTGATAGTTGAGCCTCAGGACTCTGGTGATGTACAAGTTATAAGTACTTATACATGTAATATGATACTGACACTGTGGAGTCAACAACCGACCTGCAAAAACTTGAAATAATCCTAAAAGTAAATACGGATTTTTAGCCATTTTTTCAAATAATTTCTTTAAAATATGTACATACCTAAAGGAATTTAGAATCCTAAGACACTTGAGATTTGAAATTTTGGATTTATATAGGTACTTATTTGAGTATTGAAATGAAGCTTCAAAATTTTGAAGTGAAAATTTCGAATTTTCTGGTAAATTTTGAAAAATTTTGAAAAAATTTCAGAATTTTAGACGTAAAATTAACACTTGTACTGTACCATTATATTATTGAGGAATCTTTTCTTTGAGCAATTTAACAAACTTTACTAAATATAAGGTTTACAAATAGGAAAAATAGCATAATGATCTTAACTTAATAGATATAGTAATCGATACTCGATACACTACTACTTTGTAGTTCCTAAAATTAAATATTTTGGCTAAAATTTCGTTAAAATATAAAATTTTTTATGAAACAAGTTGGGGACAGAAGAGGAATCTTGATTTATTTTTTGAGAAATTCGAGTTTCTTTTAGCTGTACGCATCTAAAGAAATTAAAAATTGAGAATTTTGATCATGATTTTAGGAACTTTTAAAGGGTTACTCGTAGACATAAATCGAATTTGACCTATAGAGGTCTGAAATTTCCATTTAAATTGTCAGCTTGTCTAACATTATTTAGTGTAGGAAACTGCAAAAATTCTCAAATATACAATAGGATCACATTTGAACTCACATTTCAAAAATACGAACATGACTTTTTCTAAGATTTTAAAAAATTGATAAATTTTGCCCTCAGGGAACTGGGACATTCAGCCTTAAATTGTCTGCTGGGCCGACATTATTTAGTGTAGAAAACTGCAAAATTTCTGAAATATACATTAGGGATTAGGACCCTATTTCAACTCAAATTTCAAAAATATGAACCTGACTTTCGAAGATTTTAAAAAATTGATAAATTTTGGCAATATTTGAAAAAATTCAATTAAAAAACGGACTGACATAACGGATCATGGACTTTTGAGTTTAAGTCCAATTCAAAGGATAAGAATAAGAGCTAAACCGTGTCTTCATTAGACTTTTTTGATTTGATCTTTCAAGTCTTTTCAACCGTAAATTTGCTTTAATACAATAATTACTTATATACACAACTTGTGTAACACAAGTCATAGCCTTATTATATTGTTATTCAGCATACAATATATACTAGTACGTACAGTTCTATCTTAAAAGGAAAAAAATCTCGAAAAAAAGATTTTAATACTCAATCACGATAAGTCATAAGGGCATTTTTTGATTTGTGAACTTTGAGAAACCCTATATAATTCCCCATTTGATTTATTTTAATAATGACTATTTTTTTTCAAAATGCAAAATTTCTAAACCTCGATTTTTTCAAAAGATTATTTTGACTATTGGACTCTTAAGGGTTAATCACGGAATTCGAGATCTACTACTAATTTCTATTTAAATAATCTTTTATTATGTTTAATACTCTACTTACTAATAGTATCTATCATACTATATGTATCTGTACTGTATGTTTCATTATGTTATTGTATAAGAAATAATGTAAAGATTGAAACCCCGTAAGAGAAATGTAACAGTACCTTTCATACAGTGTAATCTATTCAAATTCATAAATACATAATCATACAAGCATAACTTACAAAATTCTAAATTCTTAAATATTGAATGAGAATACTAGTACATTGTTAGCAAATTTGCAAATTCACAAAGTTTCTCTCGATTGTTCGAAAAATATTTTGAAATCTCTCATAATAAGCACTACTTGAATGGTCAAATGAAAAAATAACTAAAATACCAAAATTTAGGTCGAAAATTTGTGATTTTGCTCGAAATTTTGATCAAAATCTCTCAGAGTAATCACTAACTTGGACAAATGGTAAATACGCAAAATCCCAAAATTTTGATTGAAATTTTGCCAGAAATAGTCAAAAATTCGTATCAAAAACTCGTATTTTTGAGAATTTTAAAGAAATTTGACAAAAATCGTTCAAATATCTTTCTAATATGGTTTAGAATGCTTTAGAAAATTTATTTGTCAAATGGAAAAAGACCAAAATTACACAATTTGCTCGAGATTTAGCTCAAATTTTGTTCGAAATTGTCAACAAACTTTCAAAAAATCGAATTTTTGAAATTTTTTAAAGAAATTTGTCAAATTTCTGAATTTCTTAAATGTCATTTTCATTTGAATGATTTAGAATTTCTATTAAAAGTAAAAATGACCAAAATTAGAAAAAAGGATATCTACGGCTTTCAGGCCTTTGCATGTTAAACCTCATTTAAAATTTAAAGGCCAGAAAGCTCATTAGAACTTGAAGATATCCTTTGATCAAAAATCTCATATTCCCACTAAGAAAGTACTAAAATCTCTCTAAGAAAAGTAGTCTTTTAGCAGATGGAAAAGTGATTAAAATTACTCAAAAATCTCACAAATACTTTTCAAAAATCTGTGTATCTAAATGATTTTTAATTTAAAAAAAAATAATTAATTGAATGGCATTTAAATACTACCAAATGTTAGGAATTTTGATTCAATAAAAGTATTTGAAAATTTGATTTTTGACCAATCATATACATGTAGTACTATACTACTAGCTTAGAACATTTGGTTGAAACTTTAAATAAACATATTTAGAAAGCCTGACTTACTACCTAATTGTAAGTACTACAAATTGTATCGAAATTTCGATTAATTTGATTAAATATCTAAATGTATCTACTACTCGTAACTTGCTTATTTCACAGTCATCTGAATCAGAGCATTTAATTATGAAAAATATAATCTACTAACAGATTAGATCAGAAAAATTGTAGATTTAGGAAATACCTACTACTTACATTATGAATAATTTGAGCATCAATGGATCTAAATAAAAATTCCTTAAACAATTTAGCAATTTCAATTTGCACCTTTAACAAACTGTAAAAATCTTA
>JAQIXA010001577.1:0-23788 GCA_034699045.1 Nanhermannia cf. coronata Gr-Ori-00579
TAGTAGTATATGGGGGCTTTTAATAACACAACCAAAGTCAGTTGTCAATGTAAACCGAGTCGACTGCAATTAGACTTAATTAGACTACCGCAGCAATATGGTAAAGCATATACTCGAGAACAAACAACAACAACAACATTATATCTATCAAAATATTTTTAAATACCTAGGTATGTAAAGTTAGTTTGCCAAATTATTGATTTGTCAAAAATTCGAAATTTTAATCTAAAAAGATAATTTCAATCCAGGTATGGTACTCCTAAATTAACGAAAAATGACCTGGCCTTATCTGAACAGTTAAATTAATCCAAGTATCCTACTCGTAGGTATTGGCATACATAATATCTACGTTAATAACTTTTTAATTTTACTAAAGTTGATTTGTGTAACTAGTACAACAGTACAATAGTCAGTGTTTGATTTTGAGAATCGGCTCTGATTCCTCTGTTTCGAATATTATTTTACTTGTACCCTACTTGTCACTTGTACTGAGATACTTGGATAGGATATCGGAAATAGGAAATTGGCAGGTGTTGATTTAGAGTTTGAGAAATTGAAATTTGAAGTTAAAAAAGAGCATTCAGAAAGTTACTTATTTTTTCTATTTACAAATACAAATACAAATCTATCATTTCATTTCATTTCTTTTTACCTTTCTTTCGACTTGACGAAGTAAATAATTTTGGCTGGGTGCACTTACCTACCTAAACTTATAAGGCTGCCTGGCTACTTGGCTTGAGGAAAAATTTCCTTTTAGAGGAAATTGAACCACTTAAGCCTTAAGATATACGAGTAGGTACATATTGTTAAGGTAAGTGTATTTACTTTTTAACTACCCACTTACTCATACTTAACAGTATATAGTTTAACATTATACATTTCAAATGAGGTGGAGAAAGCAATACCTACAGTAGTCTTCAGTAAAAGTATTTATTTTCGATTGAAAATCTCGTGGGAGTTTTTTGCAGAAAAATTGCAATTCTTGGAATTGATTCATTCAGAAAATTGAAAATAAGTGCCTTAGTATTAGAAGTACCTATTGAAATTAATACTCGTAATGAACTAGATTTATACTAGGTATCTAATTATATAATTATAAACTAGTGTAAATAGAAATTTGATGATTTACATATAAGTAGGTAGGTATATAAAATATCATTTTAATAATACCCGAAATATGAAAAACCCACATAAAGAGGTCCTGAAATTATCGGAATATTGATTAGTTAATTAGCTAAATCATTCTACAGAAGATATTATCTACTGTAGATATTATCCATAATTTTTATTAGCCCTTAAATTACAAGGTTTTGCTCATAGAGCAGAATTTGTTTAAAATAGTTTTCTAGGAATTTGTTGTGTTTTTTTCTGTCTTACTTTTTGATCCTAAACTCCTAATCCTAATTGAAATTTTGATATGATATTCAGGATATCGCATGTATAGGTATATAGCTTTTTTGCGTCTAAAAAATCTTATAGCATGAAAACAAGGATCACCACTTTCGATCAATTCTCGCAAAAAAGTGAGCCTCAGGTAAGGGAAAAGGTCTTGTTTGTTATTTTGGTAAACTTGAACTTTTTGAGTCTGCCATGCGAGTAAAAAGTTTTTCTCTTAAAACTATAAACTTATTTTGTATATCACATTACATATCAATATCAATTTCACTACTTTATACTACTAGTACTTGTACTGCCCTACAAACTACTACGTTCTATAGAGATCATGTGAAGTAAAGGTCTTATTTTCTCACAAAAGTTTTAGTCATATCATAGATAGGTATAGTTTGTGTTTTCATCAATTCAATTAAATCCATCAGATTACAAAGAGGATAGAATAATTTTGCTCAGGGCAGAGTTTACAAATTGAAAAAATTAAATAACGAAATTGTCTCTTGCCTTGCCATTCGTATTCTAAGGTAGGTTTAGATATTATTTATCTGTATTTGATCGAGATTAGATTAGAACTTAAAAACCCATAGATATACCATATTCTAGGTCTACTCCGTAGGTATATTTCAAAAAGTAAGAAAAAGTCCTTAACTTTGATTTTTTTTTACAAAATTTTCAAGGTATCTATATGTCAAAAGAGATCAATTGCTGTACTTTGAGTAATCTAATACTACTTTACCAGAGGTAATTGAAAAACTTGAGAAATTCAATTTTGGGGAAAGCAGATGATATCCTTTGATATTTTCTCTCGATTTATCAATTTCTGGTCAAATTTAATTTGGATCTTACAAAAAACTACTTATAAAAGTACTAGTACTACTCGTAGTAGTAATCTTGTAAGACATATCAGTACCAGTAAGGCTATACCTATAGATATTAGGTCTAATCGTAAAATCTGTTTGTAATATTCTACAGTAATACTGAGAAATCTATACAGAATTGGTAAATCCATTTTAAAATTTCTAAATTTCTAATCCATATCATAATCATATAGAATCCGAAATTGCTCAATTATTTCTCAATCGTTTTGAATAAATATTTATTTAGATCAATAATAATATCACTATTAAAATAACGCCCTAAGAATAAATTTACATTTTTTATCAGCACATCATATTCCATTATCATAAATTGGCCTAAACTAAAATTTTTAGTAATGACTTGAGTGCCAAATGACCGAACGAAATGTCATAAGACTGAAATATTCATTTCCTTTACTACTGTATGGCTTTATATTCGACTATTGTGCCAGTTTAATTTTTCCATTTATGTTTTATCGACTAATGTCCTATTTATCTTTTATCTCTTTTATTATTGATTTATGCATTTAAATTGTGCAATTATATTATTTCAAAACTATAATTTACCCATGTAGGTATCTATACATTGTTAGTATACGCCCAGCTGAGGAAAATTGAACATAAATTGGGCAAAAAAAATCTTGAAAAATGGCCAAATCTATGTAGTTGAGAAAAATCCAGACTATGAATCTTATCGAATCTTATGTAAAATAAATAAGAAATAATAGTAGTAAGAGTACATTACATTACTCACACTTGACTCTTGGTATTGAGTTGTACTAAAATTTAGATTTATAAAAGCCCTTAAGTATCTGCTGTATCATAAGGCTGACTTTTTTTTATTTCTAAATAGGTAGTATATTTTTTATTTATTTTTTTATTTAAGAATGGTTATAAAGGGGTTTAAGGCATAAAGTGCTTGCCTTTTGGGGCTAAAGGGTAAAGAATTAGCCATAAAAAATAGGACTTAAGGGGACTATATTATATATGGGAGTAACCAAGATCAGAGAATAAAAATAAAAATCCTCAAAGATATCCAAGTTAAATTCAAGGCTGATATAAATTCTGCATTTCTTACACCATCGAGGAAAAAAACGACAAACCCAGAATCTGAATCTATGATAATAAATTTTAGCACCAAGTCTAGTAAGTACACTATGTACCTACCTACATATATTTTTATTTTTTTGGAGGACTTTTTTCTAAGAATGTCCCCTTAACACTTGATCGAATCAGATAAAGTTTGTACTATAATGTACTTACAGTATATATCAGTAGGAGTAGGAGTGCAAAAAATTGACTGGGTAAATATAAATAAAAAAGTAAGTACCTACCTACCTACACTACATGTAGGATACATGTATAAAACATCAAAAAGTTTTCTACTTTCCCAAATAATTCAAATAAGTAAATCTAAAACATCTTTTCCACATTTCTTCAGGAGAGGAAACACTTTGATCTTGAACTTGAAAACGAAAAAAAATCATGTTGTACCCTACTTATATAAAGTTTATATAACCTTGTAACACAGGTACTTTGCCTTTTAATACAATTTATATATTTTATTTATATTTATGAGCTTTGCAAAGTTATAATTGTGCCTAGTATTCTGTATAAGTAGTTCATCAAATGCCAAATTGTAATGTATGTAAGCATAAAATTTGTAAATCCTTATTACTATTATGTTCATTGAGTAGATTAGGTAGATACTTATACCGGGTTATTTAGATCTGACAAACCTAGTAACCTATCTGAATCTATGACTAGAATATCCTTTCTGTTTTTCTAGATACATTAGAGGGTTCTGTGACAAAGGGCCTACAAAAAAGAACCTACAGACAATAGGCCTACCGACCCTTGACATACAGATGAAGGGCCTACAGAGACAAAAATGGCCTACAGGCTAAGACAATACATCTATCTGCTCAAATTGTAGGTCATAAATGGCCTACACTTTATTTAAACTGAAATTTTTTGAAAATATGTAGGTATGTCCAAAATATATAGAGACATAGGGTTAAATTTTGGAAAATTTTGCCAATAAATCCTAGAATAGGAAATCTGAAATATATGGGCCATTTATCTGTTGTACATTTGTCTTTTGGGTCAAATGTCCCTATAGAATTTTGTCTGTAGGACTTTTGTCTTTTTGTAGGTTTGATGCTTGTAGGCCTTTTGTCTGTAGGTTCTTTGACGACAGACTCAGACGCATCAGAGTATCCATTATTTGCATTTTTCAATGAAACACCTAAAACTTTTTTTATTTCAATTATTAATTACACTATAAAATAGGTGTACAACGTGCTTTGACAAGCATCTGAATGAGAATTCTACCTCAGGAAATGTAAATTTTAATTCGACTGTCATACTCGGTGTTAATTTTAAAAAAGTTCTACGAATAGGCATTTTTAAATAAAAAAACTTTTCATTTTATTTTGTCCTCGGTTCATTTAATAACAATGTTCTGCTCTCTGAATCTGAACAGAGTAGAGTAGAATAGGGTATGGTTAATGGGCTAATAACTTTCTTTTTTAAGGCAGAAAAAAAATTTATTCCCAACTTTCTCCGTCGACAGTGCCAAATCTAATTAAATAAATTGTAAATTTAATGAAAGTGTTGTAATATACAGACAGTCACTATTTAGTAGGACTACACAAGTACCTACATACATAGAGCAAGTGAATTATGGCATAGTTAAAAAGTTTTCGAAGCAATGATTTAACCCAACGAACCTTAAGGCTTAAGGGCAAAAAAAGTAAATTTATTCAGAAAATTTTACCAACTCATTTTTGCTAAAAATTTTGCAAATTTAAATAAAATTTTAAAGTTTTCAAAATTCCTAGTAAAAGTTTAAATTTTATTTGGTCAAAAAGTACCCTATATACGTGTTATTTATCTATCTAATTCAAATTTGTACAGGGTCCTTCAAAATTTCGCTCAATTTTTGAAGAATTTAAGCGAGCACTTACAATTCAACTTTTCTTGTACTTCGTCCGTCTGTCTGTTTGTCCAGGGAATAACTCGAGAACTAATTGACCGATCTTAACCAAAATTGGCATGAAGGACCCTTATAGGCATAGGGTCTAGTTGTGCATGCTCGAAAAAAATTTCAGATTACCCCACCCCTTGGGTCAGAGAACCCTTTAAGGGTACCCCATATTAATCAAATGGGAAAAAATCGAAGATGAGGTTTAATTGGATTTAGGGGTAATCGATGACGGAGATTCAGAATTTGATGTCAGTTTGACCCGGGTGTTGACCTTTGACTTCGAAAATTGACCTTTGAACCCGAAAAATGGGGCAACTTGTGTTGTCTTCATTGCTTTGCTCGCACAATTAATAATCATCTTCTAGTGAGTTGATTAAAGCCTAGTAGGTATTTTGAAAATTTAGGACTTTTTGATTAAAAAACTTTTCTCACATTTTATAATTAAAATCTTCAACTGGGTCTATTTATAAAAGACTCTGTATAAACTTTATGTACATATAGATGTACTGTTTGTTCAAAAGTAAATAGTAACTTGTTACTTTCTATCAGTTCAATCCCTGTAAGCAGACAAACAAGTAAATAAATCTTTTGGGTTAAATTTTTAAATTATAAAGGCTAGACTGTAGTTTTTGTTTAATTTCAAAATTTCAGTAAAAAGCCATCCCTTGTCCGTCTTTTTGAGATAAAATAAATAGTAGGTAATTAGCTAGCTTTTTAGGACTAATGCAAAGTCTACATGTGTCTGTTTATCTTTTAAATTAGTCCATTTCAATTAATTGGTGCAGAAAAAAAGGCTAAATTAGAGTCTTTTTAGGATTAAAGTCTAAATTTTTAGTCATAAATTACATGCATAATTTATCAGATAAGTACTAGCTATCGTCAAATGTCAAATTACTGATATACCAGCATTAGTAATACAAAATACATAATATTTCATTTATGTCAAAATAATTAGTTATTAAGTTAAAAAGAACTTGGAATTCAATTTTAAACCTTATGAAATCTGTCATGAATTCAAAATTCAAAACCTTTGAAAAGCAATTCAATTTTTTCCAAGTCACAAATTGGGATTCTATATTGTCAATAAACCTTAAATTTCCTGGTAGGAGCCAATTAATTATGTTTTTAATTTTCGAGAATTTTGAGATCAAATAACTACTACTATACTACAGACTCCTAGTTCATAGATCATAAGCTTTCAATAATCCAAGGTCTGACTATGAGTAGGTTACTGAGAAATTTCAAATTATAAAGTGCTTTATGATCGAATCCCAAAGAACCATTCAATTACGAACACTCTGATGAAGCTTGTGGGATAATTTAATTAGTAAAAGTCAAAGTCAAGACTTATTATTTCCCTTTGGCAGTGTAGAGCAGGTACTTTATTACCATATTTCTTTTCCATTAATTAGCTAATTACTTATTTAATCCAATTAAAGTGTCTGGAAAACCAAAAAAAATCCTACGAAAAGTTCCAGAACTGAGCTTTTAATAAGATTTTAAAACTTTTAAAAAAATCCCTTAAAAGTTTCATGCAAAATAAGAACTTTTTTAAAGATACCTACTTTTAATTTTAGAATACATAGGGTACTCTAAAGTAAAACATCGTATCAAACTTCAAATGTTTTACTTATTCGATACTACCCTTACAAGATCTTAAAATTTGCTTCAATACACCTCAATATTTGCATAATTTGAACTATCAGTGAACTTTATATACCTTACTATTTCTCAATTTTAAGTAAAAAGTTAACTTTTATCTTTACCTCTATTTGTAATAAGTAGGGTACTCTAATACTTAATTCTAACAGTAGGGTATACAATTAGGCCGAGGTAATACGCTAAAAAAAAGAAATAAAACTCCTTAATTTGTAAAAGAGATGGGTAATACTATACTCGAAAATGTTTTGAATTCAAGAGCTTTGAACTGATTGTTTTGTAGTAGTAATAGATACCTAGTAAGGTACTTTTCATTCTCAAGACTATTATTCAATTAGGAGTTTTCTTCGATCGTAAATTTCGCCATAACAAGGTTTGAAAACTTTGCTAATTTACTTTGTATTTTACAGGAAAGTGAACTCAAAATAAAGATTTCAAATTGCTATTTGAAATTTGAGCTAATTATCAAATGGATAAATAAAGAGGCTTACCTTTTAAACGACATAAGTACCCTATAAGTTATGATATGATACATAATCTCTACATAATATGTATACTGTTGTATTATAGTAAGATACTTTAAAACTTGATAAGGTTCAAATTTTTCTTTAGAACATTCTAGTTTTTTTCTCAAATAGGTCAAAAATAGTACGATTATATAAGGCTCTTCAATAGGGTATAAAATAAGTATTTTTCCCCTTTAATAAGGCAATTGATCTAAGGATTGTTGACAAAGTATCAGTTCAAGAGGACGATTTGAAGACACAAATTCTCACAATCAATTCAAATGACAAAAAACAATAGCTTTTTAGTTCGAATGATCAATTTTTGTCTTTTTTTTGCTCGATTCCCTCACACTTTTTATAGTGCAAAATTAGTTTGAAGAATGTTTTTCTCGCATTTTTTTTATATTCCATGTAGTTTTTATGGGTTGTGATATTTCATTTTTTTAATGCACTTTTTTTTCTAGAAATTTCTAGCAATTTTATATTCTCTACTCTGACATACCTAACCTATAGTACATAGTATTTAGTACTACTAGAAAACTACTCTAGTTGTATGATAGTAAGTGCAAGTACTTTATCAAAATTATTTTCAAAGTAAAAAGTTGGAGATCAGATGTGAGCCTTTTAAAAAATTTGAGGGGAATTTAGAAAATTCTTGTGATTTTACACATGTTACTACTATACATAATTCAAATTCCATTATATGTAGGTACTACCATGTACATAGTACATACATAGAAGGTACTTTTCTAAAAGTTAATGTACCATACTGATATGTCATACCCATCGATAATAAATTCAATATGCAAGAGTTCAAAGTTCAAATCAACTCTGTTTATCATAAATTCTTGAAATATTTGATTTATTTTTAAACATAAACTAAATCGTTTCCTAATACTGCAAAATGATCACATTTTGAAGTAAATACCTGTTATATTATAGCTGCTTATACTTTCTACATACCTAAATTCTCATTCAAAATCAAATTTATTTTGTTATTAATATAGATTAATACCCTACTAATACTATTCCTAATACTTGTAGTAGTACTAGGTAGTATGCTATTTATTGACTGACTTGAACTAAAGCTAATTTAAGAATCAAATAATTTGCTCGACTCAACTCAAATCAAAATCATGATCGAAAGATTTAATTAGCTTTCCAAATTGGAAATGAAAATAATTGGATTATTAGCAGTTTCAAGATAGGCTTGAAATTCTGCGATAAACTACTGTGCACGAGTATATTGGTCATTTAACTTACATACATTGAAATATTTCCAATACCAAAAGGTTAATACACCTACTACTGATAAGATAATAGTCCAAAGAACCCTTATATCAGTAAAATTACAGTTAAAAAATATTTTTCTTGAAAAAATTCTTTCACCATATCAGTTAAGATCAATCTACAGATAGCACAAACTTTACTAAATTCAGTTAAATATTTTTTATGAATATTTGGTAAGATTTGCACTTAAAAATATCTCGAAAAATAAGCCAAAATACTACAGCATCTAGTATCTACGTAATATTAGCCGATTGATAATTTGAATATTGTTAAAATTGCCATTCGACAAAATATCTGAAATTTACAAATTATTAGCATATCCAAATTCAAAAGAAAATCGATATATCATTTAGGTAAACCTATCCTAAATCCTAGATATAGTTACTATCGTAGTTGTGCATTACTAACTGTTAAATTTAAACGAGGTATATGGATATTAAACCGGACTCTTGATCCTCTTATAAAACTACATACCTATCTAATACCGATATAATTCAAAATTCAAAAGACTTTTTGAAAATGCACAAAATTTGAAGAAGAAGAACCGGAAGCTTTTTACATGGAAAAGAGAATGATACCAAGCTGAAAGATTAGTATCTAATTCAAATTACTTATACTTTTGAAGATTATGCTCTTTTGAAGAAATTAAGTAAGTGAAATATGCTTTTACTTTAAGGTAAATTGTAGTATTAAGTCTAAATATAGGTACTTACAATTTTGAATACATAGTACATAATACCTGATATGATATGAATACCTTTTTGTTTCTCCTAATTTATCTAAAATTTTCCAGAATTTCAAGCTACTTTATCAGCGATGCAGAATACAGTCTAGACTTATCTTTTCATACATAGGTAGGGTACAATAATATCTTACTTTTAAATTAAATTAATTTACATCAATGCTTTTAGCCATGATGAATCCTTAGTATTTCTTTGCTAATTAAAAAGTACATAAGTATTCAAATTCAAATATGATGCACCTACATACCCAGGTCCAGGTACATACTATTCATCTAAATGGAAATGCATAAATTATTCAAAATTTAATCTTTTTGTTCATAAAGTAAGTACCTACTTAGCAAGTAAACTTTTATGGAAATGCATTTGGATTTTTGTCAGTATTATTTTCAAATTATAAATTTTTACTACATTTTAAATCTCTTGTAACTAAAACTAGCAAATAAGACAAATGTAGCTACAAGTTACAAGAATATTCCAAGTTACTGAATCACTATAAAATTGAGAACAAAAGCTCAGCTTGAAAGCTTTGAATTTAAGCAAAAAAACAGAAGAAGGAAATGTACAAAGTGTTATTCGAAAAAGCTTTTTTTGTAGACTTTTATTGTCTATGTGATATTCTGTTTTTCTAACTGAATGTTCTTGGACTATCTATTTCCTTTGTAGAGTTCATTTTTTTCTGATCTAATGGATAAAAAATTCAGATTTGATTCATTTGATATATGCTTCAACTTCCAGTACTAGTCCAGTAGCAGTCCTCAGTCCATTATATTGGTACAGTCCACAGTACATGCAGATAAGATTGAAAGAAATAATGGTAAAATGACCATATAAATATTTCTTTTAAAGTAATTTTATTCATGTCTACAAACCATCTAATTCAGATGCAAGAATAGAAATGCTGGCATTTTTCTCAAGTAAAAAAATGACAAATTTTTATAAAATATTCTTTAGCAGAAAGTACCTAAGTACTTTTACATAGTACTGTTAGAAACATAATAGAAGCATTTTTAGAAATATTTCTTATCAAAATGTTCTTATTTAATAAATATCTAGTTATATTTAGATACTTGTAATTGTAATGACTATTCTTATTTTAAAAATTGGCAAAAAACGTGGAAAGTTTTCAAATTCATTTAACCTTTTCAAATTCAAATCCTATTACTGATACATACTACTAATACTGATAGGTAATACTGATATCTTTTTTCAATTATAAGTTAGGTAGGTATAAGAGATTCTGAATAGCCAAAAGTTTTGTTTTAAATATTCTTATAAATATTTCGAAAAATACTTTAGATAGATATACCTAGTAGATTCAAGTATTACATATTAGATACCCTACATAATATTATGAACTATGAACTATATTATTAGTAAGAATAATTTCAACTGAAATGAAATAAACTTGTATAAGTATCTCTCAGTAGATACTTATAGTTTTAGGTCTTTATTTGAGAATAGAAATTGAGAAATATGTGTGAGCTTGGAAAAATCGATTTTTGGCTCTGTTTTTCTAGAATAAATAGAAGAATTAAATTCAAAACCTCTTGGCCAATATGTTCTCCATAAATTTGAGTATTGGTCCATTTGATAGTATTATAAAAGGATAATAAAGCAACTCTATATTTGCCCTGAACTGTTTTTCTCATCTGGTTATAATACAAGTAAATAGACTGAAAAGTCAGGAATTTTCTCATCTTCAGAGTTATAAGAATGAATGTTTAAAACATATTTTTTAGACGATTTAGATAAATACTTTGTCCATTATAAGTTTGAGACTTAAGTACCTAATTAAATTTTGAAAATTTTTGAAAAATGACTGAAAAGACTGGCCGAATATAGGAATAATATTTGAATAAATAAGATCTACTGTATTAAGGAATTGTAATTTTAACTTTTCTGACCCTTTACTTGTTGAGTAAGTTCTGATACTTCAATCAAGTATCTTTTAAAATGGCTCAAGTCCAAGAAAAGTATCCTGAAAATATCATGTAGTAAAATAAATTTTCCTTTAGCATTTATTTTACCTCGAAATCTCCTCATTAGTATAAGTATTTTCTCCTATGCCAATGAGGACATCAAAGGGCAAAAGTTTGGAAACTTGTTAAAATTGAACTCTTCTGTAAAACTATAATAGTAGCTATGTAGATACTAGTGAGTATTTTCTAAAATAGGAGAGACTTTAGAGGTCAATATCAAGCTCAAAGTAACACAAATGAATTGGAAAGACAAAATTGAATATTTACTTACTCTCAAACTTAAAGCTTCGAACCTTAAGACAATTTTCTTTTGACTTTCTTCAAAATAAACAAATTGGCTTCCTAAGAGCCTTTCCTAAAAACTCTACAAACTTCTAATTTTGATCTTGTCAAACGATGAACCTACTTAAATTGTAAATAAATTACTATAAGTAAACATAAAATATCAGTATGACATTTCATACCAATTTACCCAAAATATCGCAATAAAAGTGATTATTGTGCGAGCGAAGCTATTCAACTTTGCTTGCACTTTGTCCGTCTGTATGTATGTCTGTCTGTCCGTCTGTCTGCGGCATAACTCGAAAAACTACTGGACCGATCTTGACCAAATTTGGCATGGAAGACCCTTACAGGGTCTAGTTGTGCATGCTCAAAAAAAATTTCAGATTGCCCCTTGGGGTTGAGGGGGCCTTTTAAGGGTTCCCCATGTTAACCCAATGGGAAAAATCAAAAATGGGGTTTTAGGGGTAATCGATGACGGAGATTCAGAATTTGATATCCGTTTGACCCGGGAGTTGACCTTTGACCCCGAAAATTGACCTTTAAACCCGAAAAATGGGGCAACTTGTGATATCTTCATTGCTTTGCTCGCGCAATTAATAATCAACTTCTAGTGAGTTGATTAAAGCCTAGTTTAAACTTACCGTGAGATAATTTCCTCTTGAAGCACTTTCGGCGAGTCGAAGTTGTAAATTGTTCTCTTCTCCAAGAGCTTCAGTATACCCTTAAAAAGGAAAAAATAAGATTAAAATAATATATTCAATAGAATTAGAATTTCAAGACTAACTTTGCATTTCTTCTCTGAGATGAATGTAAGCTTTACGAGCCATATCTAAAATTGGATTCACTTCTGATTTGACAGCTAAAAAAGAATAATAAAAAATAATTAAATAATTATCCAAGTATCTAATTAATATTAGTATTAGGTTGAAATTGTTAAAATATTTTACCAAAAACTCTCTGTGTTTTCATATAAACGGATCCTCGTTGAGCTTTAGCATCTTCACTTATGATTTCTTCAATTTGGGCTCTTAATTGTTGATAAAATGGTATTGAAACATTCTAAGAATCAAAAACAAAAATAAGAAAATTATTAGAATTAGATTATATTTTAAGCAATTAAATTTTACTTACTCTAAAAATCTCCTGAAGATACTCATTCTCAAGGTTTTGCAAAACTACCGACAAATGAGGCAAGCTTTCCAATACATGCCTGAGTGCGACGACATTGTTGATCCTTTGCTCAAGAATTCGATCATTATTCACATTTGTTATTCTAATTAAACCACCAATCACATTTTCAAGATCCAGAGGTAAACTCCCAAGTATATTCTATAATCAATAAAATCAAATTATTTTTACCTAAAGTATTACTATGCTTTAATCAACTCACTAGAAGTTGATTATAAATTGTGCGAGCAAAGCGTTGAAAACTCCTCAAGTTACCCAATTATTCGGGGTCAAAGGTCAATTTTCTGATTAAATGGATGTCAAATTCGGAATCTCAGTCATCGATTACCCCTATAGCCATTTAAACCTCATTTTGGATTTTCACATTTGATTAACATGAGGAACCCTTAAAGGGTCCCCTGACCCCAAGGGGTGAGGCAATTTGAAATTTTTTTCGAGCATGCACAACTAGACACTGTAAGGGTCCTTCATACCAAATTTGGTTAAGATCGGTCAAGTAGTTTTCGAGTTATGCCGCGAACAGAATACAAACAGACAGACATACAGACGGACAAAGTGCCAACAAAGTTTAATAGTAAGTGCTCGCTTCGCTCGCACAATAAATTAATCTTTTAAGAGCTGAGAAATTACCCTTGCTTGATATAAAATATCAAGTTTCTCCAGTAGTTCTTGGACAGCATTCAGTCGAGTCTCAATCAGCTCAGCATCAAAAGAAGGTTGAAGAATATTCATCCTTAAAAGTCGAATTCCACCTGGAGTTCTACAAGTATTTAGAACACCGAATAAAGAATTCTTTGAGTTTGCTACACAATTATTTTGAACCAGTTCTAAATGTTGGGCAGTGACAGAATCAATCATCGTCGTCTTCTCAGAGCTTTGAAATTCCACTTTAAGTGATTTTGTTGCAAATTCCATTTGGTGGATAAGTTCAATGTATTTGAAGAGGGCTGAGGTGGTGGCGAGAGCATAGTATTTCTTACTTAAATCTCCAAGAATTGATGAAAATGTTGGAGCAACTAATTCATATAATTTTTCAATTCCTTTGGCTTCATTGAAAATCCTCCTCACAATATATCTGATTGGAATATTTGGGAATTCTGACAGAATTTGAGTGAAGAGTCGACTTTCTTGTCCCTTCTCACATGATGTTGATGACATCAAAATCTTTAAAAAAAATTAAAAGTCAAATAACATCATTTTAAATCAATCATTAATTTTATGGATTCATTTGATTCAGTTCTAGAATATAATAAGCCTTAATTTTACTACAATTACTATAATACTATAATAGAATATTGTAAAATTGCGGTTAAAATTAAGTTTCTCATAGTTAAAAAATGAATAGTAGGGCTTACCTCAAAAGGACGAAAGATATTAATCTTTGTGATAGTTTTTGAATAACTTTGAGTATCAGTAAATTGTGAAAGGATGAGATGAGATGTGTCCATATTAAAGCAGGTCATTCCAACTTCTCCTAAAAATTACAAAAATAAAGAGCAATAAAAATAAGTTAACTAAAAAATCTTACTAGGCTTTAATCAACTCACTAGAAGTTGATTATTAATTGTGCGAGTAAAGCAATGAAGACATCACAAGTCACCCCATTTTTCGGGGTCAAAGTTCAATTTTCTGTTTAAATGGATATCAAATTCGGAATCTCCGATATCGATTACTCCTATAACCACTTAAACCTCATTTTCGATTTTTTCCATTTGATTAACATGGGTAACCCTTAAAGGGTCCCCTCCAAGGGTTGGGCCAACTGAAATTTTGGTCGAAATGGCACATCTATAGACCCTTCAAGGGTCCTTCATACCAAATTTGGTTAAGATCGGTCCAGTAGTTCTCGAGTTATCCTCTGGAAAAATGTCAGACAGACAAAGTGCAAGCAAAGTTGAATAGTAAGTGCTCGCTTCGCTCGCCCAATAATTTGTTTTAAAAATCATGGATTCTGGATTATGAAATTATTAATGAATTTTATTTTACCTCTTGCACTACCACGACCTTCAATAATAGCCAAAATATTACTAGTAAGTTGAAATTCATCAATACCACCACCACCAGATCTGGATGATGACCTGGTGCTGGTGCTCGTCGCACTCCCTGGTTCACTTGGTCCACTTCTCGAGCTGCTGGTGTTATTATTCGGTGTCCGTAGTTCTCGTTCAAAAAATGATCTTGGTGTTGAAGCACTTTGCCTACTCGACAGATAATTGATGTCTGGTGTTTCCGGTTGCTCAGGTTGGGACAAAAATGACCGAGATGGTGTCCTTGGGACTGCAGCACTACTTGGTGACGTCATTGTAAATGATGGACCTTGGTGGTCAGATGAAGATGACGTAATTTCTTGGAAATTTATATTGCCAACATTTTGACTATTTTGCAATGGTATATAAAATTGAGATGAAGATGACCTCTGACCATGGTCCAGACTTCGATTAAACAAAAATCCATCATTATTATTGTAATTACCAACACGAGGAAAAGTAGAGGATGATGTAGAAGGTGTTGTAGATGATGGTCTGCTTGATGGTCCTGGTCCAAATGAAGCATATTGATTAAAATGACCAGAAGTAGGATCAGCACTTGAAGAACCAAAATTAGGTGACGATGGCTCCTGAACAAAGTAGCCACCACTGGCACCACTCGACGAAAAGTTCTGGAATGGAAATGATTCAGGCCCAGATCCTGCTGGAGATACAACCTGGAGAAAGCCTGGAGAAATAGCCCTTGACCTTGGACTTGGTGGAGTTCTGTCTACAGAAGAAGATCCAAATAATGGTGTTGGAATTCCTTGGTTTTGAGGTGTTCTTGGTGGTGGTGGATTGGGTTGAAGGAAATTAAAATAGTCTCCCATTTTCAGCACAAACAAACCTGTAAAATACAAAAACAAACCGTTAAAATTCACCAAAAAAACCAAAAATATCATCAAAAAGCCGTAAAAATCTCGAAAATACCTTAAAATTCACCAAAAAAACACAAAAAACACCGCAAAATTCTCAAAAAACCGTGAAATTGATGAAAAAACCGAAAATTGATGGATTAAACAAGCAGTTACTGAAGAAAATGTCAACAAAAATTAGAAGTAGGTAAGAAAAAGTGAAAGTTCAAAAACGAAAAAATTTTTTGGGAAAGATGAGAAAAGACGTCCGTCCGTGTCGGCGTTTGAACTTGCACTGAAGACTGAAGAGCTGTATTGCGGACTGCGCGCGTACATATTTCCTAAAGCTAGCTAAAAGACGCGAATTTTCGCTCGGAAAATTCTTGACAGGAATTTTCTTGCAGAAAACGCGTCTTTAGACTTGCAGTTTGCAGCAAAATGCGAGCGAAGCCAGCACCTACAATTCAATTTTGCTTGAACTTTGACCTTTTGTCTGTCTGTTTGTCTGTCTGTCTGTCTGCCTGCCTGTCTTTCTGTATGTTTGTTTGTTCGAGGATTTGACTAATTTGAATCAAACTTAACATAAGGACCCTTATAAATAGGGTCTAATTGTGCCATTTAGACAAAATATTTAGATTGCCTCATCCACCATAAGTGTCCCCATGTTAATTAAAAGTGAGAAAAAATACTAAAATAAACAAGCAAAGGCTTAAAATGATAACTTTTGAATATTTTATCTAGATTTTCTTTGATTTTCGATTAATCCGACACTTTAAAAAAGTTCATTTTGAGGTTCTAAATCTTTTTAAAATTATTTTAAAGTTTCTAATTAAAGTAGGTTCCTACCCTATGTAAGTATAAGTTTATTGAATAATTAGATTTATAATAATTAGCTAACTAGTTGGCTTAATTGAAGGAAATTCCGATTATAATATGACATCGAAAATTGATCCTGAAATATCCGAAAAATCTGATGGAATGAGATGCCCTTATTACTTTACTCGCCCAATTAATTAATTAGCTAAAGAGTAGTTGATTAAATCCTAGTAATAATAGGACTTGTACTTGTGCTATGTAGTGCTTGTGAAAGTAAAAACATGAATATTAAAATAGGTACTAAAGAATCCTTTCAATTTTAGATCTACTAAATTACTAAAATTAATTACCTAATTAAATTTAAATGCTGCTTGGCTTGATCCATAATTTTGATTATTGGTGATTTTTATTATCGTTTTTTTTATGATTTTTAGGTTTAAATTACAGTTAAATATATGATATTATGATTTTATTTATTTTTAGATTTAGGTCCCCTTCTATTAATTTTAGAAATTTCTTCATCCTCTACAAAAGTCTTCAATTTACGAAGAGCATCTTTAAATTGAGCTTCAAGTAATTTTAATTCTGCCCTTTTGACTATAACCTTCTCCACCCCCTCGTAGTCACCACCAAGATTTTTGATAGTTTTTCTAAATAGTCCGATTTGTAATTTGGTCAAGAGTGAGAGAGCATGACCAGGTTGGCCAGCTCGAGCTGTTCGGCCAATTCGATGGACATAGGTGTTGGTGAATGATGGTAAATCGTAGGAAATGACATGGTCGATACTTGGGATGTCAATTCCTCTGGCTACGAGGTCAGATGTCACAAGAACTTGAACTTTTCCTTTACCAAATTTTTTCAAAATTAATTCCCTCGTTCGAGCATTCCACTTGGAGGAAATTTCACGGACTTCCAGGTTTGGTAGAAGGAATTTTAAAAGTAGAGCCAGACGATGTGTTGATGAAGTTGTATTTGCAAAACAAAGAACTCGAGTCCAACCACCTTGAAATTAAAAAAAAATAAAGTAAAACCTAGTTATAAAGTTACTAGGCTTTAATCAACTCACTAGAAGTTGATTATTAATTGTGCGAGCAATGCAAAGCTCAAGTTACCCCATTTTTCAAGGCTCAAAGGTCAACTCCCGGGTCAAACGGACATCAAATTCTGAATCCCCGTCATCGATTACCGCTATAGCCAATTAAACTTAAACCTCATTTTTTATTTTTCCCATTTGATTAACATGGGGAACCCTTAAAGGATCCCCTACCTAAACTCCAAGGGGTGGGACAATCTGAATTTTTTTCTGGTATGCACAACTAGACCCTATAAGGGTCCTTCATGCCAAATTTGGTTGAAATCTGTAGAGTAATTTTCGACTTTTTCGAGTTATGCTTCGAACAGACAAACGGACAAAGTGCAAGCAATAAGCAAAGTTGAATGGTAAGTGCTCGCTTCGCTCGCACAATGATTTAAAAAAATACCTTTAATTATAAGATGACTAAGGACCAGTGGTTTTGTATCATTTTCACAAAGTACAAAGGACTCTTGAAGATCAGGAGGTTTAACATACCCACATGTATCATCCCCTTGATTTTCATCGATTAAAATTGATGGTTCTGGAGCTGGTGTTGTTGGTGTTGTTAATGGTACTTGCTTAGTTGAAGTTATTGGTGCTGATCTACTACTGGCAAATAATTTAGGTTGAAATAAATTTATTTTTCCTAGTGATTCTGGATTTGCTGAGAGTGTTGCAGAGAAAAGTAATTTTTGAAATGCTTTTTGATGAACACTTAAATATTTAACTGTGAGAGGTATAGATTTCCAAGGTTGAGCTACACCTAAAAAAACCACGATTTAATTACAAATAAATATTTAAATGTGTTTCTTTTTACCTGTATTTTGTGATGCCCAAAATTTGATTTCGAGCCTTTCTAACCAGTCACCCTCTTGATCATCTAGAGTTCTATCAGCTTCATCAACAATGAGGAATTTTAATTTCGAAATGTCAAAACCCTCAGTATGATCCAGGTGGTCGAGAAGTCGTCCAGGTGTACAGACAATTATGTCAAATGGTGTTCTACCCTCATCTTGGTCAATTAAATTTTTTCTTTCACTTGTCAACGTCACTTTTGATGAGAGAAGGAAGGGTCGGAGGTCAACATTTGGACAAAATCTCGAAAAAATGGAGAAAACCTGACTGGCCAGCATTTCTGTAGGTAGAACAACTATACAACGAATACATGGATAAGTTCGACTTCTCAGGGCTTGTAAAATGGGCAGCACCTAAAATTTAAAAAAATTAAAAATTAGTCATTTATTTCGTTAAAATTAGTTAAAATAATTAACTTACATAAGCGAGAGTTTTACCACTTCCTGTAAAAAATCATATTTTATTTTATAACTAACAAAATAGAACAAGGAATCCTTTTTGGTGTCGGTCAAAATCAGTCATTTTAAGATACATAAATGTCAATAATCTGTGGCATTTATTTCTGGAATATTTACGATTTAACATGAGGACAGGCTGCTAATTAAAGGTTTAATCAAAATATTATGAAATGACTAATAATGACTCAAATACTGACATGACACCAAAAAAAGGCCCTTTTATACTTATTAAATTACTAATATTAAATTACCAGTTGGTGCAGAAACACAAAGGTCAGATGAACGATAAAAAATGGAGCTACTTTGTTGACTCAAAAGCCAAGGAATTACTTCTCTTTGTACTGCAAAAAATAGACAAAAAATTAGTTAAAATTACAATTAAATATGGTCTAAAATTACCTGGAAAAAAGTAGTGGATTCCATGTTGTTCAAGTGCCTTACTAATTTTCCCATCTAATGATCCTTCAAGTGATTTAAAATTAAAAGAATCATCCTTCAAATCTGAATTTATGACAGTTGGATGGGCCAGCCATTCGGGCAGTTTCCTCACCACCTAAAAATTATAAAAAAAAGTAAAATTACGATCATTTTTTAAGGGTGATTACAGCAAATAATTACAGCAAATTAAGGGTGATTACAGCCAAGTAAAAACCATTACCGACAATATATTTTGACCTATGACCTGACCTAACTAACCTTACAAATATAAGGACTGTCAACGTCAATATAATAAGACCAAAAAAACCAAAATTTTGCATTTTACATTTTCAAGGTTTTTGGTGGTGACGATGATCCTGTCGGTAATGACCATGACCTGACCTATATAATTATAAATAATTACCTTTTCAGCCTTAAATTGATGGACATCTTCGAGCACCGTGAATTCATTCTGTCCTGGTTCCAAAGTTGACGATGATGATGTCGATAATTTCGGTTTTTTACCACCATGTCCATGTCCATGGACACCACCAGCTTGTCTCTTCTTTTTCTTCTTTTTCCGTCGGTCAGTGGCCAACAAGGTCGTCGATTGTGGCTTTGATGTCAACTTTGGCTCCATTTTTAATTACAATTAAAATTACAAAAAAAAGTTAAAAAGTTTTAAAAAGAAAAAAAAATACAGCCTAGCCTAGCCTAGCCTACGGCCTACAGCATGGATTTTAAAATCTAAAATATTTTGAACATTTTTCTTGTGCAGGATTTAAGCTATAAATTTTAAATGGGGATTTAACATGGGATTTTTCATTTCTTTAAAAAAAAATTAAAAATGAAAAATCCCATGTTAAATCCCCATTTAAAATTTCTCGATTTATAATTATTCTAATTTTAACTCTTATTTAATTGTCTTAATTATGTCATATAAATTATGTAATTATGAATTTATGACTGATTGTATTTGGATCAATAAAATTAGGCCAGTTAGTTGCTGTCTGTTCGTTTTAACGTTAAATTTGGTGCAAGTTAATTCGGGGTATTTATAGAAATTTTAATTACAATTAGTTAAATGCAATTATATACGAGGCATATGACGTTTTATGAAAATCCTTTGCGAAATTTTTGTAGAGCTTTAAAAGGGCTATCGATTGATATCAAGTTTTCATATAAGGAAATGTACAGGAATTGAAATATCCGAGTTTAAAATTGTCGAAATCTCGGATTTTTAAGTCATTCAATATTGCAAATTGTAATGGCTCCGATTAATCTAATCCCTATTTTGATTGAATTTACCCCTTTATTTCTGTGTGAAAACCTTAACTAAACTAAAAAAAAATTTTGGTTGAATTCCATACAGGTTTGTTATATTTTAGACCAAAAAAATATATATATATGTATATATTCAATCAACCAAAATAGAGATGAAATTAACACAAGTCAATAATTGTAATCTACTTTTATGGTAAAAATTTCGAAATTTTCGAAATCACAAAATATCTGAGTGTCTTAAAGTAGTTGAAATTTTTACAAAATTTGATAAAAAAACCGATCTGAAACAAGCCTGGTTATTTCGATTTGATTTCATTCATTGTTAAAAATGATTGGAATTTTGCAAGATTTGCAAGATTTACAAAAATAGCTTTAATTTCATGGGTTTAGATGTCAATTAAACTGGCTAAGCCATAAGCTTTATATGAATTGAATGGAAATCGAATTTAAAAGCCATAAAGGAAATGTATAAATAAATATAGAGGTAGATTAGGGATAGATCTCAAAAAAAATTCAAGTCAAAGTTAAAATTCAAAAGAACACCTAGTTCAAGTGAATTTTATAAAAAAAATTCAAATTGTAATGTCTCCAATTTAATCTCATCCCTATTTTGGTTGAATTTTACCCCTATATTTTTGGTCTAACTTGATCTAAACGTGTGTTCAAAATTCAAAATGTGTCTGAACTATCCCTAATCTACCCCCACTACTGTTCTCAACCAACTTTATTTAAAAGTTTCAATTTAGATTTATCTCACTAACTATATCGAGAAGCTTATCGAATCGACATGGACTTGTCAAGTTTCAAATTTCAGTTTTGGAATCTCAAATTGCTTGTTTATCCTTCAATTTAATTCAGTCAATTCAATCGTAGACAAAATTAACTTGAAATACCAGTAACAGTAATACCCTACTAGAAATAGAAATAGTTGTCCGAGCGAAGCGAGCAGTTAACTATTCAACCTCCACTTTATCTGTCTATCTATTTGCCTGCCCAAAAAATTACTCATAAACTACTTGAAAGATCTTAATGGCATACAAAAAAACTCTTTTAGGGTTTGACTAACATAGGGACACATAGTACCCCAAGGGTACAAAAATCAGGAATTTTTGTCGAGCATGCACAACTAGACCCTATAAGGGTCCTTAATGCAAAATTTGGTCAAGATCGGTCCAGTAGTTTTCGAGTTCGTGTTAAACAAACACACAGACAGACAGACAGACAGACTGATAGACAGACGGACAAAGTGAAAGCAAAATTGAATAGTAAGGTGTACGCTTCGCAAACTCAATAAAGTTACCGTGTAGTTAATTAAATCCTAGTTAGAAATACTACTTACTGATATATAGTGAGAAATTATAAAATAAATATTTAGTTTAATTTAGCCTTTTAGTTCAAGTTCTAGATACTTAGGAGGATTAGTTCTAAAAGTTTCAAAAGTTGAAGTGACTTTAATTTTAATTTAATCCAATCTTTCAAACTCAAACTCAAACTTAATTTTAATTCAATTAACTTGAAAATTATTAAGGTAAACTATTTTACCTATACATACTTCTATTGGAAAGTCGAACCTCGTTATAACGGCACCTTTAAATTTCTCTCATATTTTCCTTATAAAACTGATTTTGAAAACCATAAAATTATAAAAAGTCTCTATAGATTATAAAATTTTTGCCTCCAATTTTGATTTGAGGTGACGCTATAACGAGGTTCAGCTCTGTTAAAGTACTACAGTAACTTATGTTGTCGACTAGGAAAAGTTCTCTAAAAGTGCAAATAAAATAAAATAAAATAAAAGTAGATTACAATACATTAGCATTAAATGTATTGAATTCAAATTCAGAATACAATTTCTATTTGCATTCACCATCAATTTTTCAAAGTACATACTTTGTACTATACCTTACATATACTCATATGTAAGGTATGCAAGTTGATGGCAAAATTTTTTAAATTACCAGAATTGTAAGACATTTGGTCTAAAAAACCCTTTTGTCGAAAAAAAAATTGCAACCTAAAAAGCCTACAAAAAATCTTCATAAGAAATAAGCCGCAATTTATCTCGAAAAATGTTGATATTTATTCTTATCTATCAGTAAATCTTCAATTTGAAATCCTAGTTTTCGTACATTACGAAATCCAGGATTTTAAAATTGAAATCTGAGATAAGAATAACACAAATAAATGTGATTTTTGAGTGTTAAAAATATCCAAGTTTTTAGAAAAATTTTCCTCAAAAGTTCAAAATTTTAAAGACTTTTTCTTGGCCTACTCGTAAAACAAAATCCTCGTTATAACGTCAAAGTCTTGAAACCAGGATATATCTTTCATTTAATCTCTTTTATAAAGACTTCTCTATAACGGCAATCTCTATTTTACAGGCATATTCCAATACAAAAATAGCAAAAATAAAAAGATAATTTTACGTAATTTTTTGTCATTTCAGATTTTTTTGCTCAATTGTGCCTTATAAACACGGGGTTATCGATCATATCTCAGCACTTACGTACATCCAGTGCAGGACTCACCTGACTCGCCAAATTACTACCGAAATTTTAATACTTATTTTCTTACATATACTTATGTGGGACCATGCATATAGTCTATAGTATAAACCGAGATAAAAATAAAATTCGGGTCTGAAATCCAGGATTTCATTTCGGCTGCGCGGATTCGGAGACTAAGCGGGTTTTTTCAGAGCCAGTCGATCGTCAGACCCGAGTCTGAAGACATCAATTAAATATACTGTATAACATACACCATCTGATATACAACTTTTTGACTTTTTTTTTCAACTAATTATCCATTTGTTCTATACTATCGTATATCTCCATAAGAAATATGTCGTGATTATTTTTAAACTTTTCTATTTTTACATCATCACAAACATAAGAAGATATAATTGGAAATTGGACTGAAAAAAAACCCTCAAGTTATATAAGAGAAGGTAAGTTTTTAAAAATTACCTACGGAAATACTCGGCTAAAATATCTAAAAAAAAAAAAGTACATAAACACCTAGGGCAATAAATTTCTTGGCCCAAATGTCCTATTTTTACTATTTAATTAATTCCAACCCTATTTTAGTTGAAAAAGCACCTATATACAGGGTCTA